>JAAEAF010006117.1:0-96188 GCA_011037195.1 Triatoma infestans | reverse complement strand
AACCAACTGGGTGGTGCAGTACATATTATAAAATATCCCTGCACATATTATTATTATTATTATTATTATTATAACTTGTTATAAATATGTATATGGTATAAGGAGTCTATTTTTTTCCCCTTCCACTTGTTTTCTTATCATTTCATATTTTATGAGTGAGAAAGTTAGAACAAATATTGTAAAGAAATATTTTGTTTTTTGAAATAACAAATTTTTGGTATTTTATCCGTCGTCATGTTCATTTTGTTCCTGACCGGTTTCGGATTTTCATCCATCGTCAGAGTAAATTCACCAAGTTCGTATAAAGAGTTCATTTCAATGTAATGTTTCTGTTACACTCACACTTTGCTGTTTGAAATCGATCAGGAACAAAATGAATATGCATGCTACGACGGATAAAATATCAGATATTATCCAGCATTGCGGGCCCATCCACAACTTCAATAACAAATTTTTTATTGAATGATTCACAGTAGAACCGGGATAGAATGTTTAGTTCTCTAGTGTTATCTGAAGATAGATGAGAATCTGAAACCCGGTCAGCAGCATGATGCTGCCGACGGATAAAACCACAAACTTAAACCAAATTGTTTAAAATATAATACGTGCAACTATTAAAATAATCTTATTTGAAATACATATATATTGTTCAACTCACCAACAAAAATTATAGCTTGTAAGGCCAAATGAAAAGTGTTAATAAATTATCCATCTCACCTGTAAACAGAAAAACAAAAATATGAATAATTATAATAATAAACTTAATATCAGTAAGATGTGGGGGGGGGGGGACCATGGTAAGAACCAGTAAATAAAGTAAGAAAGAATTTATTTCAATTTTTTTCTCGTATGTGGGCACTTAGCTGCACAGTACTTGTTTTTTATTTTTATTTTTAAATAGTAATAACTACATAATTTTAGTTAATATGTCTTTAGTTATGATAAAGGACTGCATTCAGATCTAAAATATTTATAGAACCCTAAGTATAGCTACAAATATTGATTTTTCCAGACTTATGGTATATTCAAACATTTATATTCGATAAAACCTCATTTTCGGAGCAATTTCCGAATGTCCAGAAGCCCACTAAAATCAATTTTCTCACAATGAAAAGTTATATACAAGATTGGAATGTCTCTGCAGTTAGTATACAAAGAAAATCGTTGGTACCATTTTCGAGAACATCGTAAAAAATTAAGAAATCTATTTAGAGTAAGATTAGATTAGAGGGAAGGGATTAGCTCAGTGGTAGCGCGCTGGACTAGCAATGCGGCGGTCCCGGGTTCGAGTCCAGCTGCTGCCCTTAGATTGTTTCTTCCTAGGAGCCTCTTACAGCTCACTGTCCGGTGATGGACAGTGTTGTCTGTAACGAGAGAACACTGTCCGGAGGCCGGCAGTGCACTGAAAAGGCTCCGAACTTTGGGGTAGCTATATGGGCCCTGAAGGGCTTTGGATAGCATAGGGGCCAAAAATGTTAAGCCTTAGCCACAAAAACCCCTCACACCGACACAGCACATGCTGAGCAGGGCTACCGTCCTCCTGATCGCCACTCGGCCATGTTGGAGCAGCTCCACTGTAAACTTTAGCGCACAGCTCTTAATGAACTCAAAGCCGCAGAGCCATTTGGCTAGCTGAGTAAATGACGATTCTGGAGTCAACCACCCCTCTCCTCTCTTGGATCTCAGTCACAGATAATTACTGCCCCTACTTTTACCTAAAAGACAGTGGGCTAGCCTATTTAGAGTAAAGTCGTTGGGGGCATTGTGACAGTTTATTTCCGGTTTGGAATCCATGGTGTAACTCAAAAGTAAAATATGAACTTGGAACTTCCTGCAATTTTTTTTCGTCTTTACGCTTTTCTGTTCACATACACACACACGCTCACAAAAACCACATTTTCTATCTCACAGAACTATTATTTCGATAAAAATTCGTCATCAAAAATTTGATACGATCACAATACTCCCTTCTCTTGCCACCAGTAAAAGAAAGTAAAAACCATAGATCTAATAAGAGAGAGAGAGAGAGAGTGTGAGGGGGGGGGATCTTTTTGGTAGCATAATTAATAAAATTTTCAACATCACAAGAAGTATAACGGGGAAAAATATTTCATTCATAAAATCCAATGAATGAAACCATTTTTTTTTTCTCACAATGAATGACCCTTGTAATAACAAAGAATGACATTATTTACAATGTCCAAACAGTTGGACGAAAACTGGGTTTATTTTCAATATTTTTGGATATAATGTAACCAATTTAAAAAAAGTAACTTCACCTTTACATTCCAACAATAACAAATTATATAAAAATACCAAGAACAAAATGTATTTTAAAAATGAATACATTCACTTAGTGTCTCCAACAATGACCGACCCAGACATAGTATTCTGCCAAGTTATTTTGTTTTTATTTATACCATTATTATCCAATGATTTGGTTGTTTTTTTTTTTTTTTGCGAGCTCTCAATTCGCAATAGCAATAAAAAGCTATTTTTGTAATAATTTCTAAGAATTAGCGTCTTTGTTTTATTTAATGCAGACTGTTCCAATTAAATCTGGATAAATCAAATAACTAAATAAACAAAAGAAGAAGTTATTTATGATTATTAAAATTATTTAGGTCACACTAGTTTCTTCTATACACTAATTATTTATCTTCTTAAAATAAAAATTGTATAAATTTATATTAAAATTTAGCGCCACCATTTTTGTAACAATCCTTCCCAGATATTTATCTTCTGTTGTCGTCATAACTTTGAATTATATATTTTTAATATAACATACAATTCTTTAGACTTAATATTGAAGATTTATAATATTAATATTATATTATTAATATAATATTAATATTATTAATTAATATTATATTACATTATTAATATTTAATATGACATCTCTACATAATGGGGCTCATGCCAGGATCCATTTTGTAGAGTCTGTGAGACAGAGGAGGAAACACCCATCCATCTTTACGACTGATTGCTTGGGTTGTGAGGAAATTAGGTTCAGGACCTTTGGTCGGAATAGGATGTCTGTGGAAGAGTTTAGGCTATTTCCGCTCAAAGGTTATTGTCCGTTTTATTCGGACTGCGGTGAATCTTAGATGGATTAGATCCGGGTCTGGATTTTTGTTATAGACCCGGTTTGTTGTTGTTTTTCTTGGATTAGCCCAGTGAGGCTTTGGAAGGGGTAGGGTTTCCCTCCCCACAGACAAATAATAATAATAATAATATTTAATATGTAAGCAACCTACTTAATGAATCTGCAGCAGCTGGTTGGTGCCTATGTTGGGAATTTCGAGGCGGAAGTGTTAGCAGTAAAAATAGCCATAGGAAAACTTGAGAATATATTAGCTAGTCATATTAATTGATTCCTGCGCTGCTATATTAGCTTTCTCCTCCCATGAGTGTTCAGAGAGCGACCTCCTTTTTTTTCAACTAAGCAAGCCGTGAGTATATCTAATGGCTGGACCCTTGTCTATCAGTGGAAGTTCCAAGTTATTGCGGAATCGAGGAAAATGAGTGGACATATGTTTTGGCAATGGAAGACTAGGGCTTCCCTAATTTAGACAATGGCACAACATAACAAAGATCTAGGCTAACACTAACCGCTTCTTTGACAGATTTAGCAATGAGATGTGGTGATCAGGAAAATCATGTGGAAGCTGCTGCCGGTTAATCTTGGGCATCCTTATTGGATAAACCTCTACCGCCTTATCTTCCGCGACCGATGAATGTAGCAAGATTTCCGTTTCATGACGTTACATGACTTTTAGCTAGACATCTCCATAGAATTGTGGGGGAGAGGTGTTGTTTTCTCGCCTGCTTGACCACTTTGTAATAGTGGAGAAATAGACCACCTTTTGGGCCAAATAGGTCTATAGTTCATCGGTGTAGGAGAGCAAAAAAAAATATATACATATGTAAGCAAAATGAAGCATTAAAAGGTTCTAATTTTAGATTCTTTGGATTATTTTAGAATGGCAGGCATGCCGAACTGGGGACAGGAAAGGTAATGACCATAAATGTTAGCTTTAAGCAAGTTCTTCTAACTAGGAGGGAGCATGAAGATGTCTATATTTACTTAACCGAGAAGAGAAGGAAATAGTAGAAGATGATACGTACCTTAGAATCATTAGAAGCAAAAGTAGCCAGATAATAGACCTCCACAACTTTTTGTCCGGAGAGGCTTTGGAAAGCTCAGCCATGCTGGACATGCTGCAGAAATGAAATAACTGCGAAGGGAATTTCCTTAGAAAAAAAGACCCTCAGACGCTTAGAATGTCCTGGATAAAAAGCATTGAAAACTTAGGGACAAAGAAAGGAATGAGCTGGAAAAATGAAAGCGCTGGCAAGAGAGAGAGGAAGAGAAAAGAGAAAGGTTGGATTGGTTGATTAGAGATTTCTCCACACTGAATGGCACAAGGATGAAAATGAAGAGACGAAGTATAAGAATAGTCTAGTTTAATGAAATCAAATAAATAAATAAATCTGCCTACTATATCGAAATAGGAATGTATAAAATTTATTCCAGTATAATTATCCGCCCAATAAAAGTTATAAAACAAAAATGGAACAAAAACAAGGGCAGATAAACAAAACAAATATAAAATAAGTTACTTGGAATAATAATAATAATAATAACAAAATACTGGGGAATATCATTCAAGTGAAAAGTGACAAAATAGGTCTCTCTGCATTCAACAAGTGAAAGAAAAATTATTACCGGTAATCCACTTATATCTAGTTCAGAGAAATCAACTGAGACAAGTGGTAGACCAGATTGTTTTTAAAGTAAATCATGTAAAAACAAGAAATTATCATAATTTTCAATTTACTTCCTACGCAACTTTAATATAAACAATTAAATTAAAATACTCTAACCAATGGAAAGTTAATGGTCATGACAAGGCTAGTTTTTGTTATGATAGTAAATATAAATTTCTTATTTACCAATCCAATGAAAATGTAGTCATATCAAAATCTGGTCATCAATAAAAACTAAAAAAAAATCTGGTGTAAAACCCTCACACAACTTTCTATTACACCAGTTCTCAAAATTATTATTGACAAATTTTATAGTTTGTGTACAAAAATTTAATGCAATTCGTCAAAAACAGGAAAAAAAAAAACTGTTCAGTAAAAGTGCACATCCGGTTTACTAATTTTCTTGTAATTCGGAATTTCAAGCATTCTATTTATTTCTAATTAATTTTGTTTGGATGATAGAATTGTATAATCAACTATGATAGCACTTTAGAGAAAAACATAAACCTCACCCTTCCTCCTTGAAGTTTCAAGAGAATCGTCGAAGCCATTTTTTTGAGAAAATCGCGAAAAAGTTAAGAAAATCATTTAGTAAAGTGGTAATTAAACACACTTCCGGTTATCCAATTTTTTTTTTTTTGAAACTCGGAATTTCAACAACATATTCAAATTCTAATTAATATTATTTAGGTGATAGAATTGTTTGATAAACTGAAATAGCATTTTAGATGAAAACCTAACCCCACCCCTCCACGATAACTACCCTTAAATGAATTTTCCCAGAGAAACGTTTCCAATAAAAGTGGTAGACCTTTGTATGCGTACTTGATAAAACAAGTTTGAATAAAATCGTGGGAGCCATTTTTGAGAAAAACGCAAAAAAGTAAAAAAAAAACAACTAGTAAAGTGGTACTTCCGGTTGAGGAATTTTGACAGATGAGCAACCGTCAGATGCCATGGTGATACTTAAATGGAATATCAAATTTCAACTTTCTACGGTATTTCGTTTTTGAGCTATGCTGTTCACACACGCACACACAGACCATTTGCTAAAACCACTTTTTTGAACTCAGGGGACCTCAGAACGGATATTTCCGGTGTAAACTCGATATCGAAATTTGACACGATTACAATACTTCCTCTTACTACGAGTAAGTGAAAGTAAAAATTAATCTTTAATTATTGCATATTACCATAATGTAAGCAATAAACAATAAGGCTTTGATAATAATAAAGATCGAGACATTTCCCAAGATGGAATTATAGTTTTATTTACATCATGAGAATAAAAAGGAGGGATACAAAATTAAATAGATCTATTATGAAATTAGATATTTACAAATAAGATAATACGTAGAACAATGAACTGAGAGAATTTTAATAATACGTTTTAAATTAAAACTGTGTGTGTGTGTGTGTGTGTGTCTGTAAGTATTTTAACAGACAGATAACGACATTATCGCAACCTTTTATTATATATAAAGTCCTAAGCTTGAACTATATATATATGTAATTGTTATTATAGTGGAACAAAATATTTCAAATATTGTAATATAACTGATAGATAGCCCCGTCTTTTAACTGGCTAGCCCTGACCTTTCTTAAATATCACAGGAAAGTCTTATGGAATGCTTTCAGTTCTAAGTTTTAAAAATTTGATATGAAAAACACTCATACTACTTGTTAATACAACTATTATTATATTACATGACAAATTTTCAAGATAACATCAAATTTGAGGGTTAAATATCAGACCTTGCAGACAAAATTTCTTTATCAGTAAAACTGTAAATCTATAAATAAAAAATAATCGATTTTATGAATTCATTTAGCAATTCCAAGTCCAAAAGACATTGTTATAATTGTTTTCGAGAAAATTCCCCTCCCCCCAAAACTATTCTGTAAAGTCGCACTTTCGGGAAACAGATTTTCTCCAAACTTTTGAAATTCTAACTATTCTTCTATCGTGTATTTAATATTATCTGGATGATGATGGAACCATGGTATTTTAAAGGAAAACTTCATTATTCTCCTAGAACCCCCCAAAAATGAATTTTCCCGGGAAAAATGTTTAAAAAATTAAAGTAGGTGTGAAACACTCACACAATTTTCATTTGCTCCAGAATTTTCAAAATTATAATTGATATAATTTTATAGTTAGTGTACTAAATTGAATGAAATTCGTCGAAAACTGAAAAAAAAAAAAAAAAACTGTTCAGTAAAAGCGCACTTCAGGTTTAATAATTTCCTTGAAACTCGGAATTTTGGCCATCTATTTATTTCTAATTAATTTTCTTCGGATGATAGAATCAACTATGATAGCACTTTAGAGAAAAACATAACCCAATCCCTCTCCCTTAAAAGTGCCCTTAAATGAATTTTCCCAGAGAAATGTTTTAAATAAAAGTTGTAGATCATTGTATGTTTAGTTTATAGAAGAAGTTTCAAGAAAATTGTCGGAGACATTTTTGAGAAAATTGCGAAAAAGTGAAAAAAATCATTGAGTATAAGTGGTAAAGTAAACGCACTTCTGGTTATCCGATTTCTTTCAAACTCGGAATTTCAACAACATATTCAATTCTAATTAACATTATATAAAATGACAGAATTGTCTAATAAACTGAAATAGCACTTTAGATGAAAACCTAACCCCTTCTCTCACCCCACAATAACTGGCTTTAAATCAATTTTCCCAGAGAAATGTTTCAAATAAAAGTTGTAGCTCGCGTTGTATGAGTAGTTGATATAACAAGTTTGAAGAAAATCGTCGGGCCATTTTTTGAGAAAAACGCAAAAAAGTAAAAAAAAAAAAAACAACTAGTAAAGTGGTACTTCCGGTTGAGGAATTTTGACATATAACGTAGTGTCAGATGCAATGGTGTTAGCTAAATAGAATATCAAGTTTCAACTTTCTGCGGTTTTTTGTTTTTAAGCTATGCTGTTCACATACATAGAGGTCTGTTCAAAAAGTACCGCAAGTTTTGTGTTTTTTCAAAAATTATGTATTTATTCATGAATATCTATTTTGTCCCCTTCAAAGTGATCCCCATCAGATATTATACACTTGTGCCAACGTTTTTTCCAATCCTCGAAGCACTTCAAAAAATCATTTTTTGTGATCTTGTTCAGCTCCTCTTTCGATGCCGTCCTTATCTCCTCAATCGTAGCGTAGCGTAGCGTTTCATGAGCCTCTTCAGTTTCGGGAACAAGAAAAAGTCATAGGGGGCCAGATCTGTGGAATACGGTGGCTGCGGCATCATTATTGTGTTGTTTTTGGCCAAAAATTCGCGCACAAGCAACGATGTGTGAGCAGGGTGCAAAAGCCAATTTTTGTTCTTTCACAAATCCGGGCGTTTCTGGTGGATTGCTTCGCGCAAATTGCGCATAACTTGCAGGTAATATTCCTTATTGACCGTTATACCCTGTGGCAAGAACTCATGATGCACCACGCCCCTGCAATCGATGAAAACTGTAAGCAAAAACTTCACATTCGACCGAAATTGGCGCGCTTTTTTCGGTCTTGGCTCGTGCGGCAGCTTCCATTGGGATGATTGAGCTTTGGTTTCCACGTCATAACCATAAACCCATGATTCGGCACCAATTATGACCCTCTGTAGCAAATATGGGTCGTCGCGGACAGAGTCCAACAGCTCCTTAGCAATGTTAATGCGATGCAGTTTTTGGTCGAAATTGAGCAATTTTGGTACGAATTTCGCGGCTACCCGTCTCATGCCCAAATCATTGGTAAAAATCGAATGGCACGAGCCAATCGATATGTTTAGGTCCTCAGCAACTTCTCTAACGGTGATTCGACGATTGGCCAATACTATTCTCTTCACTTCATCAATATTTTCGACTGTTGTTGACGTGCTCGGGCGTCCGGCACGCTCTTCGTCGCTCATGTTCTCGGCCCTCTGAGAACATTTTGTACCACCGATAAACGTTGCTTCGGTCCAAGGTAGCTTCACCATATGCCACAGTCAACATTCGGAATGCGTCCGCGCACTTAATTTTGTTTTTCACACAAAATTTGATACAGATTCTTTGATCCATTTTTTGGAATAGGCAAAAATCGAAGACGAGCCAAAACACGTGCAAGCAAAGCAGCAGCTGTCAAAAATTAACTGAACATTCAAAATGGCCGAACTTGTCGGCATAAGTGAGAGACATGAGTACCAACATAACGCCACAAAAAAATCGAACATCGAATATACGTAACCCGTGGAAATTCAAAATTCGCGATACTTTTTGAATAGACCTCGTACGTACACACACACAGAAACCATTTGCTACAACAAACCACTTTTTTGGACTCAGGGGACCTCAAAACGGATATTTCCGGTGAAAACTAGATATCGAAAATTTGACACGATTACAATACTTACTCTTACTAGGAGTAAGAGTAAGTATTGTAATCTTACTCTTACTCCTAGTAAGAATAAGTAAAAATAGCAAAAAAACTGAAAAATAAACACCATTCAGTAAAGAAAGACGCACTTCCGGTTTTGCCCGAGACCTTCGTGTCAGATGCGGTCGTGGTAGTAGTACTTACACGGAATACTTCCAATGATTTTTCGTTTTTGAGATACGATTTCGTATCTTATTTCGTTTACACAGCATCTCGAACAAATACACGTGTCTCGAACAATACTTTTTCTGGTTAATATCTGATAATTTGATACGATCTTAATCCTTCCTCTTTTATTGGGTAAGAGAGAGTAATAATACTTGTTCAAAGGCCTGCACAGAAGGTGCTGAATTAGGATAAAACTTGTGCAAAAATTACTTTAATTTTCTAGTAACAGCTTTTAGAACAAATTCTAATAGAACAATGCCAAAAAAATTTCTCCAGTAACCTCAAATAAAGAATGCTTTCAGCATCTTCAAGTATTACTTGGTAAGCATTACTTAAATCAAAGTATAGCTGAAATTTTTCAGAAAGGCAAGATATAGTAGTCAAGGGCAAAACTAATTTTGTGAAAAAAAGTCTTTGCCATATTGAAAATGTGGAAATATTTAAAAAACAATGCTAAGACTTGTTTAAAGAAAACTTAATAAAAATAGGAAAAAAATTCAATACAATTAAATAAATAAACTGTACCATTAAATAATAATAATAATAATAATAATAATAATAATAATATAAAAAATATTAATGATACAACTAATACTTTTTTCCATACCAATAATTATAGAACCCGTATGCGGGTGCCAAGCTCTTCAATTACCAAAGGATAAGTCAATGAACTTGATGATAAAAAAAAAGAAAAGAAAAAAAAAGAAGAAATTGTTTACTTTAAAAAGAAAAATTTGGAAACGAAAAAAATGATGAATTTTCAAATTAAACTGTCAGGTCTACGGGTTGAGACTGCGTTAGTGGTTGGTAGCTAAGTTTTGCCCATATTGCAATAGGGTTCTTTAGGATGATTGCTGATTTGATTACTAGACCTACACTGCCAAGAATGATAGTGTGGATAATTGTGAAAAATCAATAAAGCAGCACGACATACCATAACCCTTCATTTTTATACTGAATGGCTTAAGTTAGTTGGAAGGGGGGGAGTTGATATTTCCTCACATGCAAATGATGCCGTTGGATGTCGAGGACTTACCTGCCATCTTATTGTCTTACTAGTCTTATTGACTTATTTTGATCTAGAAAACCGTTATTCTTTCTTTCTTTAAAAGACAGAATTTAGTGGTAGTGTACACTTAAAGAATTGTAGTGATTTTAAGAATATGAAGCAAAAAAAGTGGTCATTACTATCAACCATTCGCTCAGTTTCACTTTCTTCTTTGGAAGAAATGAGAAACGGAACTCACTCAAATGTAGCAAAACAACTTGAAGATCCAGCAACATACTTTCGCTTAATCCTCCACATAATTTGGTATTGAGCTTTACCACCCCCAGCTGTAGGGACTTTATGTTATCTATTATTGTTCCTTCAAGCTTCTTTAATGTTGTCGTCTATCCCACCTTTCCAACTTAAACGGGGTCTTCCATTTCAACATCTTTTTTTGTTTAACCTTTCGCTTTTCATTTTTCGAAGTGACCATACCATACCAGCTGCAGGGTCTTTATGTCGTCTATTATTGTCCCTTCGCGCTTGCCTAATATTGTTGTCTATTATTGCCCTCCACAAGCCTCATGGCCAGTGATAATCTTTAAATGTCATCGCCTCTCCTTACATTTTGTTTTTTTATCAAATTTTTTGCCGAATTCAAATGGTAATAAATATGTAAATTGTAATTGTTTCCAAAAGGAAATTTTGGAAACATTCCACCACTTTATGTCCTTTGTAAGATGTATGGAAAAAGTCAACAAACCAATACTGAAAAAAATTTTTGTTACCAACAGGTTGACAAACTTTAACCAAACTCTCTTTGATGTATCCGACACCGGGGAACATCTACGCACGAGCTTAAAACTTTGCTATGGTTGCCTGGCTTATACTGTAAATTTATAATTTTATCATAGGACTGCAGCTTTGAATTGTTAAATGAAAACCTTCAGTAAGTTTTGGTGTAATCTTTCTCTTATGTGTATATATATATATATATATATATAGGGCAGTGAACTTTTTCACAAATGAATAAAAACGCCTAAAGGCTGTAAAGGAAAAAATACCACATGCATACTTGCCGACAAGTAAAGGTCCTCATCAGTCTGGAACTTGAAAAATAAATAAAATTAAACAAAATAAAGAAAGAAACAAAAAAAAAATAAAGAAAACAGCCAAAGGCAATTTATCTTTATTAAAAATTAACTTTTATTTTGTTTCTTTAAAGTTTAGTTGGAGATTGATCAATCATCCTGTTATATGTATGTTTCAAACATGAGATGGAACATGCCCCCATCGTCTTGCCCAAATATTAACTACTACTCCTGATTTAGCGTTGTTATTTCATTTTACTTTTTACCCTCAGGCTGATTTTTTTTATAATAAACAATATTAAAAATTTGCATTATATTAAAACGATATCCACCGTTTTATCTAGTAAACAAAGAATACTGCCGCATTTTATAAATACATATATCAAACAGACATATTGTCTAAACAGCTTCGACCTATTTGGTGGTTTCTCACTGTCATTGACTCCCTCGTTTCAAAAATTATATCCAAAGCTATACAGTTTATAATGGTTCTGAGAAGGAGAGAAAATTAGTTTTTAGAGAAATGACCTAGATAATATGCTAAAGACTGCATAATGAATAGAACAGACAAACTGCAAGGTCTTTACAGCAAAACTGAAGTCAGATAGCGAGAAAAATATAAAGAGACAGACTGGCTGAGTGATGATGAGAAGGTAGTAGTAGAAGGTTGCTGTCTAAAAGGATGGTTGTAAACTGGTCATAAAATCTTCAACTGTACTGGTGTCGCTCTATTTATAAGAATTGAACTGTCCCTTGCTAGACTGGTCTAGGTGAGGAGCAACTAACTTTGATTCATTTAATGTCTGCTTCTCCGCTGTTCGGATCCCATTACATAACATAGTCTACCAGAAAAGCACTAGAAACTTCAAAATGTGTAGAAAATTTTGTAAACCTTTCGTGAAAATGTGGTATGATTCCGGAAGTAAAACTTCTTAAATATCCAAGTGTTTTTCATTTACCGGAAATGATTCGTCCCATCCTAGGAACTCCAGGAACTGAGTTACATCTGTACAAGAATTGACTAGAGCTGTAAAAAAAGTTTCACGTTAAATACATTTTTTTCTACATGAGCTAAAATTATTTAAAATAAAAAAACTCTGGTGTGAAACACTCGCACGACTTTCTCTCACTTCTGGGTTAATACAATTATACTGTAACGTTTTTCCCTATAAACTAGCTACAGCAACTAGTTTTAATGGGTTGGTATAGATAAAATATTCCAAACTTCAATAAAGAAAACACCAATTTATTGTTATACACAATAAATTACAAATACAACACTTACTAATAATTACTTCACAGTTTAAACCACAAAAGTTCACTTTGTTCACTTTTTATACACTTTTCACAAACTAGTGACTTCGTTTGTAACTGGAAACTCTCTCAACTCTCTGTGGTCCCTCTATTTATACCGGTAGAGAGCCTTCTAGACTCTTCTCAATTCTTCCAGAGAGAACTAGAGCGCCGCCAGCGCTTCCTGCGGCCACTAAGAGAACCTTAGGTACCTGCCTTCTCTCCTAGATGGCACCACAATATTACATAAAAACCACAATATTATATAAAAACCACATATTATCTTTAAATTTCACAATTCCCTCATTTTGGTGGAGGTGGGCAGATACCAACGTACAAACCCAAGCAGATAAAGAAATGATTATATTGTAATCAAGAAGAACGTACCAATAAGATTGATCTAACCCAGCATATTATATTTGGAATTTAATGCCACAAATATTGCACTTCTAAAAAATTCATTATTTGTTGTTTTTTTTTTGAAAAATGTTGCAAATAAAAGTGATAGGTTTTACGTGTGCCATTAGGCGTTCCAAGTTGAAAGGAAATCGTCACTGTGTTTTCGAAAAAATCCCATAAAACCTGAATAACCTATTCAGTAAAGTTGCTTCCTGGTACGAGTCCTCTTGACGAGGTCGGTATCGACCTATCTAAATTGACAAGCCTAGTAGAGTCAATTATTATAGACTCGTTAGGCATCGTACATAATCATGTATATTTTTTATTTGGCCACTTGAACTTAAGCAAAACAGCCAGTTTGTAAGTGTTATTGAGAGACGTAAACATTGGTGTTTCTTTTGTTATGTCCTGGTTATTTTATTTAATTTATTTGTTTTTCGTTTTAGTGTGGTTGTTAATGTACTTTTAGAGTTTCAGATTGTTATTTTTAATAAAGTCATATAATTACATGTAAATCCTATCATCATCATATATGACAAGATGGTGTTCAAATTTGCGGGGAGAGGGCAACCCGTTGTTAGGACAGCCTTCCATAGTTGAGCCCTTCCTTTATTGTTTTGGGACATTCTAATATTAAGTGGTTGGTATCTGCTATAGTATATGGGGAGCAAGAAAAATTTGGATCTACGTTTATACCAATTCTGGCTAGGTGTTGAGGTGAATAATTATGTAAGTGAATAAAAATGGAGGACAGTTAGTATGTCGAAAATCGCACACCCGACACCCTCCCGACTCTTACACCCGTCTTTAAAGATTTGGTAATCGCCAGAAAGCAGCGGCGCAACTTGTCCATAAGCAACGCATTATTAACAGAATTGCCAACGTTTTCTTTGTATTGATAAAAATTAGTGTGAATATTTTTCAGAAATTTCATAGAGCAGACAATATCACAATTAAAAATCGGTAATAATTTGTAACGTTTTATTTGTTGTGAGAAGTGTGACAATATTGCAGAATTGTTCAACCAAAGTAGGGACCTTCTTTTTGTGCCAAAACTTTTCAACTTTTTTATAAATACTCTTGGAGTGATTCTACAAATCTTTTTTAATACAAGGATGATTTTGTATGTAAAGCCTTCCGATAATAAAGCGTGACGCCAGCAACTTCCTTCTGATTGCCAGAGGATGCTGCTTGGATTCCGCTAAGAGAGCGTTAGTTGGAGTAGACCTCAGAGCACCCAGACAGCCCCTCAAGGCTTTATATTGTAGTTTATCAATTTGTTTTAAGTGAGTGATGGCAGCATCTCCATAGAGGAAGCACCCATAGTCTAGTCTTGACAATACCAACTGCCTGTATTAGCGATATTGTTAAATCAGCCTCATAATTGACGTGATTAATACATCTTACAATGTTAATACACTTTTCACACTAATCATATATATAGTCATTAATTTCCTTTCTCTTTTCTTTTTTCTAACCCTCCCCGCCTCCCCCAACCTTTTGATATTTTATGTTCCCTCATCATTAAATTGTTTTATTTATATTCCTCGATGCGACAAGCTTGCAATACGCTCGCTTTCTTACTGTGTTTTTTTTATTTTCTCTTATCTAAGTATCGTTGTCTTGCGATAGATCAGTATGCTGTGTTTTTTTGCACCTCAACATAGTTGAGCAGCCCCTTTTTATTGTAAGTTCATTTAATAAGAACTTTTCTTTTTTCTTCTTCTCGATTTTCTTCAAATTTGAAATTCTAGCAGTTTTTCTATCGTGTATTATTTATATATAGATGGTGGAACCATACATTATATTGAAGTGATACTTTAGAGCAAAGCATAACGCTACTAGTCCCTCAGAACCTCCAAAAAAATAATCAATTTTCCCAGGAATCTGTTTTAAATAAAACTGGTAAATATTTATTATTAAAAATTGCAAGAAAACTAAAAAAAAAAAAACAAAAATTCTGTAAAGTCCAGTTCGGATGATGGATTTTGTCCGAAACCTTCGTGTCAGAAGCGCTACTAATACTTCAAAGTTATAACCAGTTTAAGATTCTTGCAAATTTTCGTTTTTAAGATTTGTTCAAAAAATTCGTACATACAGATAGACCAATCGCTAAAAATATTTTTCTTCGAACTTAGAGGACATCAAAACATGTATTTCCGGTGAAAACACGACTTTTGAAAATTCGACTCTTAAGAGTAATATTTTCTTTTAACAAGAGGAATGTAAGAAGAATATAAATACGATAAACTCTAAGCGAATAAAAATATTATCCATTGTAAAGCTTCATCAAAAAAAGTTATTGAACTCGATTAAGTTAAAGTTAAGTAAAATTATATTATTTTTGCTGATATTCAAATAATTAATTGTAAAAGAGAGTTTTTAAAATGTTAAAACTGCCACTCACTACAACGTAATTATATATATTAGCAATTTAATAAAATCTTAAAATTTGTTTGAAAGTTGGCGAACTTTAAAACTGTAGAGATTAAAAAGTAAAAAAAAAAACAATGTCGCCAACCTTTCTATTCAAATAAATTTTTAAAGTTTGGAACAAACTACTAAAATGAATGAATAATATTTTCTTAAAGATTTTTTTTTTTAACATTTTAAATCAATTTATCAATAAATTAAATATCAGAAAACATAATATAATTAGTATTAATTAATTGTTTTAGTTTAGTTTTTTTTTTTAGGAAGATTGAAGTTGCGTCATTCGCTTACGCTATTGCGGTGGGCAAACCTGAACTTGAGTGTATAAAAAAGACATTTTAATCTCTTGTCAAAAATGAATAAGTGTTTCTCTGGTACTTTATATCCGTCCTAGCATGCATATTGATTTTGTTCCTGACCGGTTTCGGATTTTCATTCGATCGTAGGAGCAAATTCATCAAGTTCATGTAGATCAACGTAAATGTTTCAGTTACACTCAACACTTGTTGGTTGCATATATGTGTGGGATAATCTTCCGAAACTGGTTGTATATATGGATGAAAATCGGAAACCGGTCAGGAATAAAATCAATTGTTATCCAGCATTGCGGACCCACCCACAAAATTTCAACATGAATAAGTGTTCTTCACTTTCTATTTACCACTGCTGATAGTAGATAAGAACTGCCGATCCTGTTAAATTTTCCAAATTTCACTTTTCATTAGAAAAACATGTTTCATCAGATGATAGAATGAATTGTTAATATTAACAAAATGTTTGATAAATAATGCTAATGTTACTAATTTAAGTAGATTATCTTAAAAAAAATATGCGAAGCGGTTAATGAGCTGTTTCAAGCTATGAAAAAATTCTCAAAAATTTAAAATCTAAAAAACATGAGAGGGTCTTCATTTTTCATTCAACATTTCTTAGAAATTACCAATAATTTTTGCCCCCCCCCCCCCACTAAACTAATAGGTTTAATAGGACGATATTTTTTTTTATATATTCTTAAAAAACACCCTGTTAACTCATTAGTAAAAATATTGATGGTTATATTTCAAAAGATTGGACAGTACATAAAAACACGTTAAACGAACATCGTTAATCATTAAGTCAATGTTATATAATGACACGTATTATAGACGATTTTTTTTTGTCTTGGGATGTTTTTTTATTTATTTATTTTAATTTGTTTTATATATATTTTTTTTTTATCCACTTTGTAACCACCATTCAAAGTTCATCCTACACAAGTGAACTTATTTGGTGAACGGATATTAATCAAAGGCATTCGTATAAAGTGTTATGTTGTAATTAACCTCCATGGATATACTCAAATGGATTCACCTCCTCCCCCCACCCATTCTTTTACCACTTCAAATAGTCCAGTGAATGATTTGAAAGGCAAATGGCGCTCTCTCTCTCTCTCTGAACAGATTCAATTAACAATATAATTATAGAACTTTTAAAGATGTTTTTTAATTATTAAAAGAAAAATCTTGATGTATCAGATATTTATTTAAATTAAAGCCCGAAATGAAGAAATATAATTTAAAATAAATTAAAAATCTTAAAATTAAGACACTTTAATTTATCATAAATATTTCAAATTTAGTAGAAGCTATTTATTTAGAAATACTTTGAATAAAAAAACAAAAAAAATATGAAGATGTTAAAAATGAATTAAGAAGAAAAAAAAAACAAAACAATTAAAGAGATCAATGAACTAAGGGCTAAAATTTATGATAAACGAGTTTTACTGAAATCGGCCATAATATATTTTAAGTCACAAAGTTCTAAGCTTTTAAAGGATATGTAATTACTACATAAACGTTTATTTACATTTATGCCATAAAATGAAAGTAAAATACCCCCTCTTTTTACATTTTATTACTGTTGTGAGAAGTGGGAACACATGGATGTGAAATCAAAGTTTGGAAATGCAGATTTCAACGGATTAGTCACGAACCCGATCAACGTGTACGAATAAACCGGGCAATAAACTTAAGAGGAAGGAGCTTAAGATCTTCCCAAAGCTATTCTGTTCGACCAAGGGTCCTCATAATCTATGTAAACTACAAAATAAAAAGGAAGATGCTATTGCATAGAGTGTTGTCTTCTTAAACCAAAATGATCTTAAACCAAAGCACCACCTGGTGCCCAAGAGAAGTCTGTAAATGTAACCAACATTAACTTCTATCAGCCTTGTATGGATCTCCTTCAATCAGTATTTTAGACTGTCCACAACATTCTAAATTCATCCATAAAGACGAACGTTGCAAAGTTGTCCAATCCTGGAAGCAAGATTGAAATATGTCCACTAATATGCCGATAAAGGCTCGGAATCAATGAAGGAGAAAGAAACGGCAATCTATTTAACTCCTAATTACCAAATGCACTGATACCCAGATAAAAGAACATCCTCACAGGAAGATAGCCCCTCCAGTCTTTAGAACATCTGGAAGTGAAGATGCAAAAATCAACCCCGAACCTTTCTTATTAACTTGGTATGCCAATTATTATATATATAAAGAAGTATAACGTTTATTGAAACTTTTTTGGGGTAAATTTATTTTATGGGGGGAGGATCCTGGCATTGACGTTAAACTTTCTTAAAAAAAATAAACTACCATTTTTTTTTAGATTCTATGATTCCTCCACCTATGTATTATAAAGGTAGTCAAATGTTTGGTAAAACTTCCAAATGTGAACTTAATCCGACCAAACAAAACGACTCCAACTATTTCTTTTAACTTAGGGAAGGGATTAGCTCAGTGGTAGCTCGCTGGACTCCCACCCTGAGGTCCCGGGTTCGAACTGCCCTTAGATTTTCTCTTCCAAGAAGCAGCCCACTGCCCGGTAATAGGCAGTATTGTCTATATCTAGAGAATACTGTTTGGAGGCCGGTATGTAATGAGAATGCCCCGAGGGGCACAATAGATCTTTAAGGTCACAATGTAATATCCCCAAAATGAATCTCTATATTTCTTTTAACTAGATATAGCAACTATATATTTTTATTATTTTTTTTGTATTATTTAAGGGACATCAACATCTGAAGTTATTGGTGCCCGGAGTCATCTCAGTGCACTGCCGGCTTCTCTCGGTACAGACTTTCACTGTCCATCACCAAACAGTGAGCCATAGAGGCTCCTAGAGCGATAAAAATCTAAAGGCAACACTGCTGGTCTCTAACCCGGTATCTCAGCGTTCCATGTACAGTGCAGTAGCACTGAGTAAGACCTATCCTTTACAGAAATTATTGGTTTTTCAAAAGAGAGGAGAAAAACCCAACCGTACGCTTCACTACGCCCATATAGCTACTCGAAAGAACAATAACAACTGGGTCTAGAACAAGAATCCAGACCCGGGACTTCTCTCCGAACAAATCTGACCATAACTTAAGGAATAATCTAAGCACTTCCATAGATATCCTTTTTCACCAAAGTTCCTCAAAGCTCAAGGCAATCTGTCATGAGATGGACATGACCATGCCTCACAAACTCTAAAAGGGGTCTGATATAAGCTACATCACATGGAATCGTCTCCTGTAAAGTAAGATTAAACCAGATGCCTAAGAGAAGTCCGTGAAAGACAGGAATATCTCTCTATTAGCCTTGCCCAGTACTTCAATGAGCGAGCATCTGAGCTTATCCAACAACCAAGTTATCTATAGAGATAATGCTTTGGAGAGCCGCCTTTGTCTGGAAGCTTGATAAACAACATGTACGCATATACCCCAAGAACATGACAACATCAGGCTCAGGACCAATGAAGGGCAGAGAGACGCCACCACATCCATCTCCTCATTCCGTCATTCCTCGTAATATCTGATATGACCTGATGCTCAGAATGTCTTATGAGTATTACAAACCAAAATTTATTTTTTCAGTATAGTTTTTCAAAATGGTATTTTGATCAGCGGGTATTAAGGTTATTTACATTCGCTTCTGATGCCAGCAGACGTCAATAAAATTTTCAATATTTATATACTGTCAGTTAAAAAAATGAAGAATAATTTTATATGGCGAATATTTAAGTACAAGATAACAATTTAGAAATTAAAGATGACATCCTATTTATATAATTAAGATATATTTGGTAATTATATCTGGAATCTGATCATCAAATGAGAGAGAACAGATATAGTAAGATCATTTTTATGAATCCTTGCTATATAGAGCTTCGCAGCTGCACAGACCCTCCGCATATCTTAACCAGACAGCTGAATGTATATGAATGCATATATATAGCAGAGCCGAGACCTATCACTACCCCCACCGCCTAGCACCTCATGGTTACACATAGACACATAATTCTACACACTATACTCATTTCCAAGGATGTCGCCTCATTGCCAAGGCTAATCTAGTTTCATTGCTTGGCAATGTTAACTTTATCTCTCTCGCTTTCTCAAAAACATTATTTTACTCTTTCTAAAACATCACGTATCCATAAACATAAAACACCGCTGATGTATATAAAATTACTTATAAATAAACAGAGAAACGTGGTGCGCTTATAATAAAAGTTTCTTGACAAGATATAAAGGCGCCTGTCTAAACAATTCATACTGAGAATGTCAAATATTACAAAAAAAAATGTCCACATCAGTTGTTTTATTTTATTTTGTGTTTTTTTTTTTTGTTTGTTTGAACACCCGCCAAACTGTTCTCAATTACACTTCAAACAGATCATTTCTGCTGATTTATTAATTTTGTTTTTCTTTAAGGCCCTCCACTGGTGCTTAGAGTCTTTTCAGTGTATTACCGCCCTCTGGACAGTGTCCTCTTGTTACAGACAACAATCTCCATCCCCGGATAGTGAGCTAGTAGACCTCATAGGAAGGAAAAAATCTAAGCACAGTTCTGCTGGACTCGAATTCGAGACCTTCGCGTGTAATTCCAGTACGCTTCCCTTCCTTCTTCTTCTTTCCTGGCACTGCACCTCTTGTAGGACCTTGGCCTCCTTTACAATTTCCTGCCATTCGGATCTATCCTGTGCACTCCTTCTCCATCTTCCACACCCTCTCCATCCACCTTATTCTCGGTCTTCCTCTCTTTCTCGCTCCTTTAGGATGCCCATCGTAGAGCCTCTTCACAATGCGGTCACTATCCATCCTTTCCAAATGACCCAACCTCTTCAGGCGTCCCTTCTTTTACTGTACCTACCAAATCATCAGAAACATTGTCCGTTGTAGCCTGCTTCATTTTGTAGTCATCGACCGGTTTCGGGCGTTCGCCCATCTTCAGAATGCATTATTCAGACAATGTGACAACACAGACTTACACAGAGCAAAGTTAGTTTTCACACCCATACCAAATCTTGGTCATTATACAAACTTCTTCAGCTCTTGGTTGGTCCTTATTCTCCACCTGTCACCTTTCCATATAAGTCCGACAATTCTTCTCAGTATCTTTCTCTCCCATACACTGAGGGTATATTCATCAGCCTTTGTCAGAGTCCACGATTCTTTCGGATACGTGATAATTTGTCTTAATACGGTCTTATATATAACGACCTTCCCTTTTACAGACAGTGCTTTATAGCATAAGACTTTCTGTAGAGCCAAGAAGCATCTATTTCCATTGGTAATACGTACTTCTATTTCTTCAGACACTTCATTTTTTTGTTAGTAATAATACTACCTAGGTATTTAAATCTACTCACCTCCTCAAAAGAATGCTTACCTAGGGTTATAGTTCCAATGTTACTAGCCCCTCTTCTTGTTCCCTGCATGTACTTTGTCTTAGCTTCATTGATTTCCCAAGCCCCTAGCTTCATGGTAGCTCTTTCAAATCCAAGTTCTAGTTTAGATTCCCTTCCCTATTGATTTATTTTTACTTTCTCATATTCCTCAGGTATTTGGAAGTAATTTGAATTTTAGAAATTCAGTTTCTCACTGGAAATACATGTTTTGAGGTCCAACCCAAATAAATGAATGTAAGAACAATAATCTCAAAAGCGAAAAACACAGGAAGCTCAAACATAGTGTTCCGATTACCATACTATCACCACAACAAACACGAAGGTTTGGGTAAAATCCAACAACCGGAAGTGCCACTTTATTCAATAATTTTTCCAATTTTTCAGCGATTTTCTCGAAATTTACCGCTCCAATGATTTTCTTTAAACTCTAGATTTACATAAATACCTATGCCTTTTATTTGAAATATTTTCCCAAAAAAAGATGAAGTTTTGAGAATCCCGGCGGGAACAATAGCGTTAAGCTTTCCATTAAAGTATCACATCAAAGCAAAGTATGGTTCTAGTAGCTGTATAATATTAATTTAGATAAGAAGCATTGGTAAATACCAAATTTGAAGAAGTGCAACGTAACAAAAGAAACTTTCGAGATTTTGTGAATTTTCTTGAAAACGACTATAACGATTTCTTTTAAACCTGATCAATTAAAAACTATGTACATTGTAATAAGAGAAAATCGTGTGATTGTTTCACATTAGATTTTTAATATATATATATATATATATAGAGTGTAATAGGATCTAAAGAGAGGATCCATAGCAGAGAAAGAGAGACAAAAATGACAGGACCACCCTCTCGGACTAGAGTGGGAGAAACTGCATAAATATAGCAACGGGAGATTAGGATATACAACACAGTTCACTCGCCAGTCACAACTTGTCATTTACCTTAACCCTTTAGCACTCTACCATACTCTACCATTTTAGTGTAAAGTCACTAAAATCAGTTCAGTGTCGTCACTTCTTATAATATACAGTGTTCAACCATATCTAGTTTGTTCATTCAAACAAAACCATTTCTCTCCTTCATCATACCCATTATACGAGAGTAGATTAGATCAATAAAGGCATAATCTTAATAGAAAACTAATAATACGTTAATCAACTTAATAGATATTTAATTGAAAGGAACTTATCAGGACTTCTCTTGGTATTATTTCGTCTCATTAATTTTAAAAGGGGTGAAAAATTAAGTTTGATTTAAAAATTAAGAATGATAACCTGGATCATAAGTTTTTAATACAACATTTCAATACAACATTTCTATTGTTCTCCACAAAAATAGACGAAAACTCGTAAATTATTTTAAACGAAATATTTATACATTTACCAGCAAAACAAAACGTATTGTAAATATATCATTCCGTAGTAAGAGCGGAAGTATTACAAGTTTTCACCGGAAATACATGTTTTAAGGTCCAATGAATACAAAGCAAAGAATCTGACGAATGGTCTGTGTCTTTGTGTGAATGTATATGTGAGTATATTAACAGAATATCTCCAAAAGGAAGACACCTGAGGAAGCTCAAACTTGGTATTCAGCTTAGACACGAAGATTTCCAGGCAAAATCCATCAACCGGATGTCTGACTACTGATTTTTTTTCTTCATTAAATTCGTATTCTGCACTCATAAATCAACCTATCACTTTTATTTGAAAAATTTTCTCCAGGAAAAATTTGATTTGGGGGGGGGGGGTTTCTGGAGGCAACAGTAGAGTTATTTTATTTTTTTTTTAAGGCCAATTGGGGCCAATGCACTGCGACCTTTTATCCGGTCTATTATGCAGGCTTGCCTACAGCACCCGAACAGATTCCCAGCTGAACATCCGTTCTACAACACCTCCATCAGTCTGAGATCCCTAAGGAACCCCAGTATCCTGACGGGCTCTAGAGAGGGTATATCCCCATCCTCCACCTGGTAGTTACCCAGGTTCTGGAACCTTCTCTGAGTGGCAGCCTCACAGTCTGTTAGGAGATGTAATGGAGTTTCCTCCAGCTCCCCACAGAATCTGCATGAGCAATCACTTTTCTAACCCAGCTTCACCAGGTGTCCTCTATAAGCCGGCAATGCCCCGTGAGAACACCCATAAGAACGCGGAGCTTGTTCTTGCTCAATTCAATGCAGGCCTCCGATCTCCGTCGGTGATAATTTCCCGAGCAGATCCTGACCTGCCGCAAACCGGGGCGGGAGTACCAGTGTTCGAGATCTCCTCGTCTCCTCTTCCCTCCTAAGTTTTTCCACCAGAAACTGGATGCTAACCCCACAAAAAGGTTCCAGCCCTAGAAGTGGGGTCGCGTAGCGCCTATCTTGGCCAGGGCGTCAGCGATCTCATTCCCTTCAATGCCAACATGCCCCGGCACCCACCAAAGCACAACTTTGTTCCTCCTGCCTAGATTATTAAGTTTATCTAGGCATTCCCAAACCATTTTAGAGAGTTGATAACTGATGCGCTCAATGCTCTAATGGCTGCTTGACTATTGGAAAGGATAACAATCTCCTGGTTCCTATATCCCCTATCGAGGTTAAATTGTACACATCTTCCAATAGCGTATATCTCCGCCTGGAAGATGCTGGGAAATTTATCCATGGGTTCAGAGTGCTTGATCCTTGGACCAACCACCCCTGCCCCAGTCCCCTCGAGGGTCTTAGACCCACCTGTATACCATTTAAGGCATGTTCCTTAATGCCCAACAGAGCGGATCTTTCGCTCCACCCACTTTTGGTGCCCAGCTTCAACGAAAATTTTTTTAGTGAAGCTGTATTTCTTAATCATGCCATCTCTAGGGAGGTGTCCGATGAGAGAGTCCAAAGGTGAGGATACATACCAGCTCCGTAACCTCCAGCCCCCTCTCCCTGCGCCACCCCTAGAGATTCTAAAAAGAGCTCCCTTCGCCGCCCTTTCCACCATTAGGAACAGTAGAGTTATACTTCCCCTACTACTTTTTCCCCCACTACACATTAGTAGCATTCTAAATTCGTGGAAAAGCAGTTAAACGGAAATGACAAGGAATACTTGTTTCCTGTCAGTTTGGTTTAAATACGAGAATATTTGCACAATGATTTTGACATAAGGCCGTTCAGGTATACAAGTGAAATCCCCACCATCGTTTTTATGGCCAACCCAACTAAAATATTGTAACGTTGAAATTCTAAAGAAAATTTCTTGATTAAAGTGTATTATTTGAAATAAAAGAAAATTCACACCAAATCTATATATATATATATATTTACTGCGTTTAGAGAGTTCAATGTGTCTATTTATGATAAAGAGCCAACCAAGAAGCGAATATTTTTAAAAAGCATAAAATAAACAATAGAAATGAGTTGGTGGCATAATACTGCAACCTAATAAAAACAGTGACAAAATATTTAGTTGACATTTTTCCAATTTCACCACCTACTCCGTAGGTAAAACAATCGAGAGTTTATCGATCGATTTATCACTTATTTTGTCTTGCCCACTGAATGAAATATTTCTAACTATTGATTCGCCCACATTACATCAATATCACAAATTCTATCTTCTTGAATCTTATGCTAGACATAAATGTGCAATACAAAATTAATCTAGAAAAGTTGTTGACAGAAAATGACAAAAAAAAAAAAATCACGACAAATATTGTTTATATTGATTGTTTTACATCATCTGGTGATTCATTGTCCTCATGCGTTCGTCTAGTGGCTAACGCCACTCACCTTTCGTACAAGAATTCAGGGTTCGATTCCCGTGAGGGCAAAGTCGGTGTTGACCCAGCATCGTGATAAAAAGGAGGTAGTTACAGTTAGTAGCGCCCTAGGTACCGAAGAGCTAAAACTTAACAGGGTGGGAACTGCGGCGTGCTTACCACACACGCCCATCCTCTATTCAAAACGCCGTCTGGCAAGTCTTTGCCTTCTTGGGCTGTTGCGTTAAAAAAAAGTTTAGGGGTGATCCATATTTCTCCTGGAAGTTATACAATGATCGCATAATTTATTATGAATAATAGCAACATTCGTGTAATTACGAGTAAAAAGTAAAGTAATGCCTATTTTTTCAGGCGGGCTTAACGTCCAACTACCAAATTAGGTGTCGTGGACGGGGACGGAAGCACCTACTTTACTATTAACTTTTTTTTTTTAACAAATATAAAATTTAGCAGTTATACGCTGGACTCGAACTGGGGTCCTGCCACTTACAAGTCCATGCTCATAACCACTACACCAACACCCGCCCCATTACGAGTATATTCAGTATTTGTTTAAGGTGATTTGATGACATTTCCTTTCTTCCACAATAACTGAGGACTTCCTCTTGGGGATTGCCTACTGAAAAATAAAATAAAAAAATACTGTGTGAAACCAAAACACAATTTTATCTCACTGCAATTCCCACAAAATTCTAGTTGACCAAATTAGGTTTCTCAGAGCTGGAATTTTTACTAATCTATAGTTAATGTTAGGAATGGAGCTGCAATCTAAGGTGAAGTCTAACTATATCTTAGTTACACCACAACATCCAAAAAAAAAATCTGGTGTCACAGAACTTTCTCTTACTGCGAAATGGCAAATTTACTTCACTCTTTACAAATTTTTTTGAGAGTCTAAAAACCGTCGACATTTTTATAGAGAAAATCACAAAAAACCGAAAAAGCACTTCCGGTCAACCGATTTTCTTCAAATTGGGACTTTTTGACAACTTATATAATTCTAATTAATATTATGTAGTTGACGGGAATTGTACGTATGGCACATTGTTGAACTGAAATAGCACGGAATACCAAGTTTGACCATCCTGCAACTTTTCGTCACACACACGCACGAGCCCATTTTATGAAAAAAGCACTTTTATGAACTCAGGGGACCTCAAAACATATATTTCCGGTGGAAATTCAATTTCGAAAATCTGGCACCACTCGCAATGCTTCCTTTAACTTGTAAGTAGTTAGAGAAAGTACAAATTCACTCATTTAATTAATTCCACTCCTCCTTTGAGGAATTCCATTGTAGTATATTGGGGCGCAGGTAATTTTCCTTAGAATAAAAGTGATATTTTCACATTTTTTGTTCGTTTAACTTTATTCTCCAATTCTTAAACCATGTTTCCAGGGAAAGAAAGGTGGGATTGAAGGTTTCTTGTTGATGTTACAAGATATTTGTGAACCGAAAGAATGGTGTATCATCTGCATAGGTGGTTTGAGAATGGGTAGGAATGTCGGCAGTGTACAAGTATATTGTGTAGAGAACAGGGCCCAGGATGCTTCCCTGAAGTACTCCTGCCTCTACTGGATGGAAGGAGAAAGTGCTAGAACCTATTATCACTCGTAAATTCCTATCAGAAAGTTAGGATTTACGAATAAGATAGTAAGTGAATGGAAGTATTCCCTTGAGCTTCCAGAGCAAGCCTTGATGCCAAATCCAATCAAAAGCTTGTTTGACATCTAGAAAGACGCAAGAACAGCATTCCTTCCGTTCAAGAGAGGAAGCGATGGTGCCACTCATCCTAAAACCTTTTTATTCACCAGTTTTCCGTCAAACAATGTCCCCGACAATCTACGCAAATGGCTGAAGAGAAGATGGCCTCGTGACCAACTAATAGAATAGCTCAAGATTGTGAAGTGCCATCGCTGGATGTGTTCTCCAATCCATATTTAATTTTCATTCAACATATTTACTTATTATTTTTACTTTCTCTTACTCCTAAAAAAGAGAGGAAGTATTGTAATCGTGTCAAATTTTTTATTTTGAGTTTTCTCCGGAAATATCCTTTGGTTCCTAGGGTCCGAAAAAGTAGTTTTTAGAAAATGGTCTCTGTGTGTGTGTGTTTTATGTATGTGAACAGCACAGATCAAAAACGAAAAATTTAATATTCCGTTTAGGTATCACCATGAGATCCGTCAGCAAGTTACCTATCAAAATTCCGCAACCGGAAGTACCACTTTACTGAATGTTTTTGTTTTTTTTTCACTTTTTTGACAATTCTCTTGAAAATGGCTCCAACAACTTTTCTTTAAACATGTTACATCAACTTCACATACCAAGATCTACAATTTTTATTTGAAATATTTCTCCGAGAAAGTGAATTTAAGGGCACTTTTGGGGGGAAGTGGGGTAGCCTTTCCTGGAACGTGCTATTTCCGTTTATAACACAGTTGTATTATCTAAATAATATTAATTACAATTGAATATATTGTTGAAATTCGGAAGTTTGAAAAAAAAATCAGATGGCTGGTTTACTGAATAGTTTTTTCAGTTTTCGCAACTTTTTCTATAAAAACAACGACGAATTCCATTAAATTTGGGACACTAACTAAAACAAAAAAATCTGGTGTAAAACACTCACACAACTTCTCTTACTCCTGTTCTCAAAATTATAATTGACAAATGTTATAGTTTGTGTACCAAATATAACGAAATTCGTCGAAAACTGAAAAAGCTGTTCATAATAAGCGCACTTCCGGCTTACAATTTTCTTAAAACTTGGAATTTCGGCCATTAATTTCTAATTAATTTTGTTTGGATGATAGAATTGTATAATCAACTATGATACCACTTTAGGGGAAGCTGCAACCCCACCCCTCCCCTAAAACTGCGCTTACATGAATTTTTCCAGAGAAATGTCTTAAATAAAAGATGTAGATCTTTGCATTTTTATTTTGTATACGAAGTTTCAAGAAAATCGTCGGAGCCATTTTGAGAAAATCGCGAAAAAATGAAAAAAATCATTTAGTAAAGTGTCAAAACAAACGCACTTCCGGTTATCTGATTTTTTTTTTAAAATCGGAACTTCAACAACATATTTATTTCTAATTAACATTATTTAGATGACAAAATTGTCTAATAAACTGAAATAGCAGTTAAGATGAAAACCTAACCCCACCCCTCCCCCAGAAGTGCCCTTAAATGAATTTTCCTGGAGAAATGTTTCAAATAAAAGTTGTAGCTCTTTGTATGTTTAGTTGATATACCAAGTTTAAGAAAATCTTCGGAGCCATTTTTGAGAAAATTGTAAAAAACGTAAAAAAAACAACTAGTAAAGTGGTACTTCCGGTTGAGGAATTTTGACACATAACGCACGTCAGATCTCATGGTGATACCTAAACGTAATATCGTTTGAACTTTCTACGATTTTTCGTTTTTGAGCTATGCTGTTCACATACATACACACACACACACAAACAGACCATTTGCTAAAAACTACTTTTTTGGACTCAGGGGACCTCAAAACGGATATTTCCGGTGAAAACTCAATATCGAAAATTTGACACGATTACAGTACTTCCTCTTACTAGGAGTAAGAGAAAGTAGAAAATATGTCAATTACAATTTCGAAAACTGGAATAAGAGAAAGTTGTGTGAGTGATTCACACCAGATTTTCTGAGAGTTATAAGTATCAATCAAAATTAAAAACAAAACAAAACTTGAAATAAATAAATATAATAACTTATTATTATTATTATTATTATTATTATTATTATTATACAAATCCAGTTCACATAGTTATTTTCAAATGACGTAAAGAAGGTTAATAAGGTTGTCCGAATTCCATAAGAGTAGAGTAGCCAAACAAATTATAAAAGAACGGAAGGATGTAAAATAAAAATTAATCATAGAGTTGCGTGTTATGAAATACAATATATATTTGTATTCCAATCTATCTAAAGCAAAAAAAAATACATTACGTGCACAAAGTATTGTTATTAGGATCTTATAATATTTATCGTTATGCTACTGAATTTTGCGTTCAACAACGGGAGAAGGAAAAAAAAATATATCCATCAACTATAGCCATTATTTTGATGGGAACAAGAACATGAGAAGAGGAATCATTAATCAAAACTTACAAAATAGTTTGAATCAAAACTAAAAATACAATGACCAATCTAAGGAAGGAAAAACTACGAATATATTAACCTATTAATAAATATAGAAGAAGAAAATGTAATTATTGAGAATGCATTGTTCAAGTCATGCAAACATATGTAATTATTATAATTATTATTTTATTACAGAGTTAATGAAGATAATTGTATTAACATAATAACGTGGAATAATGTAGTAAATATAACGGAACAGTTAACAACTTTAGTTTTATGTTAAAACTTATATAAATCAGAATAAATATTCAACGGTAACTTAGTTATTTAACTTTAGTTATGTAGGAGGTTACAGAGCAAGTAGATGAACGTTGTAAGTAATACGTGGAAATGGTAATATTGTCAGAAAAGTAGTCATTCACATGACTTTTTCTTATTGTAACTTACTATAATTATAATTCTATTATAATTGAAAATTGAATGTTGAATTTAAATTTTATTGGACATAAATTAAGTGCGGCACAAGCGTAGGGATTATATAACGGTATAACAAAAGTAATTGCATTTATCATCTTACAATTAAAAAATGGTTTGTTTATTTACCTACTAAGCTTAGTCCTCGAAAATACAGGCATTTTCTACAACTTGAACTCATCTGTGAGCCAAGCCTTCCGATACTTGGAGCTATCTTTGGAGGCAAAAAATAAAAACTCCAAACATTCCTTTTTTTATCTCTTCCGGAATTCTAAATTTTTTACCACGTAAAAAGTGGGCCTTGAAGCGGGAAGAGATGGATGAATCAGAGGGTGGCTGTGAACTGCGTATGAGAGGACTTCAAAATTCAAAATCATCGATTACTGAGAACGTTTGTTTTGAGGTATGTGGGCCTTGTATTATCTTGTTGAAATGAGTACACTCTTTCAAATACCTCAAGAGGGATATTTTGCAGCCAAAACGGAGTATATTCATTGTAGTTGAGTAGAGCTATGGGCAAGTTCAATTCTAAGCTCCATGTGCTGGGACTGAAAGATTCCCCGAATAGCGAATGCGGTGAACGGGATATAGTGCATCACGTTCTCTTCCGGTTTCCTCTCCACGACGAGGCAAGAACCTACATGGAATTCAAGCTGATAAGAAGGGGATAGAACTGGCCGGGAGATTGTAAAGATTTAATGAGAAGTGCTGACAATTTTAAAGACCTTGTTGAGTTTGCTCGAGAACTAGCGGTAATGCGCCGGACTAGACGGATATGTAGAGGTCCGCCTCCACGTGGCAGGGATGGAAACTTGCCTACTCTGTAGGCAAGGCTAAGTGAACATAGGCGATATGCGCTAGGTACGGTGGCTAAGAGAGTGCTCTAATTTTGAATTTTGTAGTTGAGTAGAGCAGAGTTCGGATGTAATCACACAGCCGCCAGAAACTAGCTCAAAATAAATCACGCCCTCATAAATCCAGCAGACGCACAGCAGCATTACTTTTTTCACAAATCTTTCTCTTCAAATTCGGTTTCAGTTGGTTGGCCTGATCTAATCCATTGTTTTTGTTTGTTCGTTTCGATGAAACGAAAATCATTCAGGTTTTCGAAGAAGAATTTTACAGACTTCTATTTATTATTTTTTTTTTTTTTTTTTTTTTTTTGGCATAGGTTGCTCACCATTCAGCCAAGTATATATATAATTGAACTGACTAAGCTCATACAAGCATCATGCAAGCATACTCTAACCTATCATCACATTCTCGCTGATAAATACAAACATTCCAATAAATACAAACGACCTAAGATCTACACCTAACCAGAAACAACTACACCCTACATTCATACCAACTTTCACACGGTGGAGTGGAGTACTCGATATTCCTCGCACCCCTTCGTACCTAGTCTAGAGTTAAAAACTATTTACAGTATTCACTATTTACAAATACATAACTATTTACAAGTTGAGAAAAAAAAAAAAAAATTAAATAAATAAATAAAAAATAAAAAAAAGGAAAGAAAAAGAACAAAAAGGTAAAATTGAAATTATGTACATATTTATTTACATAAAAGGGGATGGGGTACTCGATATTCCACCACCCCCCATAACACTTATCCTAAAGCATTCATACTACGATCAAGCTAATAAATACATTCATTCACAGTCATACTTCTTAGTCAGTTCAATCAAAGCATCTATCACAAAGATATTGTTAGAGAATATAATATCCTCATAACGGAAAGGAGCGTCTAAATATTTATATAATTCCGTAAACATTCTATCTCTTTCTGCTTTATACAAAGGACATGTCATCACTATGTGTTCAAAATTTTCTTCCACTTTACATACACTACAATTAGCTGATGCTCTTATATTTATTTTGTGCAAATAAGCTCCACAAACGGCATGGTTCGATCTTAGACGGCTTACTGTCATTACTTTATATTTATTTAACCCGCACCCTTTAAACCATGGCTTTTTTGGTAAGGACTTTACCATTCTTTTATAAAACTTCCCTTTTACTCCATTGTCATATTCATCTTGCCATTTTTTAATAATGTTTCTTGTGATAAAATTTTTAAAATCTGAAATAGGTAATTTTATATTTATAGATTCACCTGCCATAGCAGCCTCTTTTGCAATACTATCTACTATTTCGTTATTTTTAATTCCACAATGACCCCTTATCCACACAAAATTCACCCCTACGCTCCTTTCCGTTAGTGTTGATAATAATTCTAATATCTCTTTAAATAAGTGGTTCAAATTCGAGGACTTGCCAATATTAGATAATTTATTCAACGCACTCTTACTATCACTTAATATTGTAAATTTGTTGTGAGATAATGTATTTATATATTTCAATGCCATAATGATAGCTACCAGTTCTGCTGTGTAGACGGAAGCATATCTATTTAAACTTGCTAATTCGCAAAATTTTCTTTGCGGGTCATATATAGCACTTCCTACTTTGTTCTCTAATTTAGAGCCATCAGTATAAATATGATATGTTTGTGGCCAATTTTGTTCCATAAAGTCCTCAAATACTGATTTTCTCAGTCCGATAGGTACTATTCCAAGGTCAGCAGATACACTTACTTTAACATCATTTAATAGGCACTCATAATTCATTGTATAAATAGGCAATTTATTACTAGTTTCTATCATACCTATAAATTCAGAGTTTCGTATAAAACTTTCGGTATATATTGGGGCATTCTTTTTTTTCCAAAATGTATTAGTTAATACTTTTTCATTCAAATAACATATTTTCCTACTTATTTTATTATTTGTACTCATTATTTTTAATATATACCTGTCGGACATTATTTGTATTCTATACTTTAAGGGTAATTCACATGCCTCCGCGTACAAAACATCTATTGGTGTGCTATTTAAGCAACCTAAACAAACCCTTAAACATTTATTTTGCAGAACTTCTAGAGTGCGTATTGTAGTTTTCTTAGCCTGCCCATATAGAAAACACCCAAAATCTAATATTGATCTTATTGTCGATCTATAAAATAGAAGTGAAATTTCTGGATCTGCTCCCCATTTTTTATTTGATATGGTTCTTAATGCATTAAAATATTTCTCAATTTTTACCTCTATATTTTTAATATGCATTTTCCAATTTAGTGTTTTATCCATAATGATTCCTAGAAATTTAGCACTAGTTTCATATGGGAATTTTCTATTGTTTAAATAAACTTCTGTAGGAAGATTCAACCTTCTTCTTCTAGTGAATGGGCACAGCACAGATTTTGAATTAGAAATTGTCAATCCATTATCCAATATCCATTGGTTTAAGTTTTCTATTACCTCTCCAAGCGCTTCTTTGCATTCGTTAATTGTACTTTTAGTGACATATATACAAACGTCGTCAGCATATTGGAGTATTTTAACATCCGACCTAACAATAGATTCTAAATCTGCAACATATGTTGCATATAGTATCGGGCTGATAATGCTACCTTGCGGTAATCCAATTTGTGAAGTTTGAGGCCCTACTAGTTTATCATTTAATTTTACATAAATATTTCTATTTGATATAAGTCGGATGATGTTTCTTATAAAATCATCAGGGAAGTTCTGAACTCTCATTTTTTGAGCCAGAATCGGCAGTTGTACATTATCATATGCAGATGAAAAATCTAAGAATAATGCTAAAGTTATCTTATTATTTGTATATCCTAAATTAATATCAGTTGTCAATTGAATTTGACAGTCGTAGACAGATTTCTGTTTTCTAAATCCATACTGACTATCAGGTATTTTCTCATTTGACTCTAGCCACCACTCCAATCTGTTCTTTATCATTCGTTCAAGCGTCTTCATGACGCAGGACGAAAGGGCAATAGGCCGGTAAGAATCACTCTCCGCTTTATTTTTATTGGGTTTTAATATTGGGCTTATTAAATAATTTTTCCATCCATTAGGAAATTCACCTTTCATCCACATAACATTATAAAGTTTCAAGAGATGTGATTTTGCGGGCAATGGAAGATTTTTTATCATAGGATAATGAATTTGATCCAAACCTGGGGCTGTATTAGAATTTTGTTTGATGGCTCTATTTAGTTCATTCAGTTTAAATGGTTTCAGTAACGTATGGGAGAGTTCATTACTTACTTCTTGATTAGTGTTAATAAATTCTATATTGTTTTGAACGAAAGGTGGTGCTAATTTATTTAGAAAATCATCAACCCACTCGCCCGGAAATACAGGTGTATACCTATTCGGAGAGTTGGTAATAGATTTAATTTTTTTCCATATATAATTAATGGGTGTACTCTTATTTAAATTTTGACAAAATTCCCTCCAATATGCTCTTTTTCTATTTTTTATAATTAATTTTGCTTTTGCACTTTCTTTACTATAAAGCACAAAATTAACATATGTCGAGTGATTTACATAATTTCTGAATGCGAGTTTTCTTTTTTCTATAGCTTGTTTACATTCTTCATTCCACCATGTATTATTTTTGATGTTGAAATTTTTCAGTTTTGGAATCGATTTTTCATTAGCTATATTCAGGGCAAATATAAAATCATCGTAATTGTAAGAGGAGTCAATTTTCTCAGACATACATTTTTGAAAAGTATCCCAGTTAGCTTTTTTTAGATTCCATGTTCTGAAAATCTGTCTACTTACATAATTTACAAATTTATCTGTTGATTCAATAATAATAGGAATATGATTGGAGCCCATACTATCATCTAACAGACTCCAAGTAAAATACGGTGCCAATTGTGGGGGACAAATTGTTATATCTATGGCTGAATTATTTCTATGATTAATATTTTTGACTAATGTGGCAGAACCATCATTTAAATAAACAAGATTGTTATTCTGAATAGCGTCTAGTAAGAAGCGACCCTTGGACTCTGTGAAGCTGCTTCCAAAAACCTGATTATGTACATTAAAATCACCTCCCAATAAAAAGGGTGCGGGTAAACTTTTAATAAATTTTTCCCATTCATTGTACGAGATATTGTTCTTTGGACTATTGTAAACAGATACAATTGCTATTTCTCTATTGTTGGTTTTTGTACATATAGAAATACCAACTGTCATCAGATCTGGGATATTATAAATATTTTTTATTTCTTTATAAGCTATATTATTTTTAATTAAGATTGCCGTCCCTGCCTTTCCATCTGATCTATCATTTCTTATAATATTATACCCTGCGAATTTAATTATTGAATTTGGCTTGAACCATGTTTCACTAATTAAAGCTAAACTAATCTGTTCATTTTGTAGACAGATTTCCAGGCTTCCCTTATTAGCTACGGCTGATCTCGCATTCCATTGTAATATTTTAAAATTTTCCATTTTTATTTTTTTGTTTTTCATATGTTATAATAAATAAATAAATAAATAAATAGATTTATGTACATATATACACTGTACAGTTGAAATAAATAATACATTAAAGATTAATAAAATTTTACAAATTTGAGACATATATACAAAATTATAGTTAGACATACTCGTTCGATTTCTATCATACCTATATACAAATTAAATAATAAAGTTTTATGTACATATATACACACATACATACATACATATATACATATACACAAATATACACCCATACATACATATAAATAAAATAAATAAGAACTAAATACATTATATACAAAAATTTAATTAGTATTCAAGATACTAATTATTTACTTTTTAAATATTACTTTATTTACATAGCTTCATTCAAACTATCAATTCTTTCCCTGATAATATTTTTTAATTTGTCTTCTGCCATATTATTTATTTCATTAATATTAACACTCTTTAATATAGAATACACCGCTTCAAACATGATATCTAAATTATTATTCGCTTGGAGAGGAACCATTGTCTTTTCTATTTCCGTTACCCTATGAGGGTTAGTAGGAACTAGTCCACCTGCTATATTTTTTCTGATACCTTGTACAAAAAGTGCATCATTTATTTTTTTCTGATCATAATTTGGAGGGGAGATTTCTCTTGGCCTTTTGGTAGACCTTCTAAAAGTTATTGTTGAGGCGTACTTTCTGTTTGGTATTGAGGTTTTATTTAGTAAGGGAAATTCTTTTAGACTATCTAAAACGGGTGCCTCTTTCTCTGCAAGAGCTGAAAATGAATTAGTATTTTCTAAAAAATTTCTCGCTTCCCTATAAGGTATATTACTCTCGGCCATAATTTGCTTTATTGTTTTTTCTTTTTTAAATCGAGGGCAAAGATCGTGGTTGGTGGCTAAATGGCCAACACTTCCACAATTGACACATTTACTTTCGGCCTTTATACATTCTTTAACATCATGATTTTCACCACACTTCTCACACCTTAAATTTCCCTTACATTGGTCTAAAAAGTGACCAAATCTCATGCACTTTTTGCATTGAATTACCCTCTGTATGTAAGCGTGAACCTCACATCTTACATAATGAATATAAACGTAATTTGGTATCTGCTGACCCCTTATTGTGATTAGAACCGATTGTGTAGGTAAGTATTTTAACTCTTGTGTTTCATTATCTATAGTTTTCCGTTTTAGCCTTCTTATATCAACCAATTCATACATTTGCCCAGGTGGACCCCTAATAACCTCTTTAATCTCCTCCTCTGATAATTCAGTGTCAACCCCTCTAATAACAGCTCTTCTTTGTAACAAATATTTAGGTATGTAAATATTAAACCCTTTTTCTCTAATAACTTTAGATTTTATTAATTTATTCGCTGACATACCATTATTTAATTCAATCCTTAATCTATTTATGCCCAACTTTTTAATTCTTTCAATATTATTTGAAATTTCAGGGACATTTACATATAAGAGCTTACCAATTGACATGGGATGAATCCTGGATATACCCTTTTTATCTTTATTTAAACTCTCCACAATCACATAAAATGGACCCAAATCATTACTTCTGTATTCCATTGGTACAGATGCTACACCATTATTTTCCCCAGTATCACTTACTTGTTCATTTATTATTTCTACTGTTTGAACACCCATTTCTATATCAGGTGGGATTCCCACCTGCCCCCTACTATTGTCATTCATGTTCTAAGGAAAAAAAAAAAAGGGAAAGATATAGAAATTATACAATAAGAAAAGAAAAAAAAAAAAAAATGAAATAAAATAAAATAAAACACACGTAAGAAGAAAAATAAAAATGAAAACAAAAAATAAAAAACTTCTTTTAAAAGAAAAACTCAAAAGAAAAGCTAGAAATAAGAAGGAAAAAAAAAAAATTAAATAAATCTTTTATATAAAAGTAAAAGAAATATTAGAACAGCCTGTTTGTTTGTCCGTAGTGTACTTTGGTCCGCACTCCACGGTTGCTCAACACAGACTGTACAGACTTCTACTCCACGTTGTTAGGGCGTAAATTGATGTGGATGTTTCGGTAGCTTCTGTGAAAACTATGGCAGCTGCTCCGCAGGTAGCGGTTTATAGATGAATGGGACGCGCCTAATTCACCTGAAAGTTTTCTGATGCTGGTGCAAGGATCCATGTCTACAGCTGTAGCCAAAAGTGCTGAATCTAAGGGGAGAGGACGTCCTGGATGAAGCTTACTTTCCAGGCTCATAGCATCCTCTCTAAATTTGTTGAACCAGATTTGTGCACCCCATGATCTGTTCAGAGCCTTCCCTCTCTAGGTCATTCGTTTCAGAGCGGCATTTGTTGGGGGTAGTCTTTTTTAAAGTAATGATGCAAAATCCCTCGAATTTCTAGAATCAACTGGGTAATTTTCTTAAATCGCTCATAAATTGCATAGATCTTTCCAGAAGCATAAACAAAAAGTCAAACGGGGTACCTAGTAAGAAACTTTTAGTAAACTAGTGTTTAGTAAAGTGAGCATAGTAAGTACTTTTATTTTTAAGATTTTTGAGGGAATGATGGATTTTTGGCACTTCTAAGCAATCTGAGCCGTTATATATTTCTTAATGGAATGTCACGTAAGGTTTAAATATTTTTGTAACAAATTCCCCCATCCCATTAAGAAAATTCATCAACCATAATTTTAATAATTATAGTAAGGAAAAATAGTGCGTGTGTATGTATGTATTACATCACATTTTCACTTTCTCTTAGTCCTAGTAAGAGAAGTATTGTAATCGTGTCAAATTTTCGATATCGAGTTTTCACCGGAAATATCTGCTTTGAGGCCCCCCGAGTGCAAAAAAGTGGTTTTTAGCAAATGGTCTGTGTGTGTGCATGTGAACAGCATAGCTCAGAAACGAAAAATCGTAGAAAGTTGAAACTTGATATTCCGTTTAGGTATCAACATGGCATCTGACAGTGGGTCATCTGTCAAAAATTTCTCAACCGGAAGTACCACTTTACTTGTTTTTTTTTTTTGTTTACTTTTTTGTGTTTTTCTCAAAAATGGCTCCGACGATTTTATTCAAACTTGTTTTATCAAGTACGCATAACAAAGGTCTACAACTTTTATTTGAAATGTTTCTCTTGTAAAATTTATTTATGGGCAGTTTTGTGGGAGGGGTGGGGTTAGGTTTTCATCTAAAGTGTTATTTCAGTTTATTGGACAATTCTATCACCTTAATAATGTTAATTAGAATTGAATATGTTTTTGAAATTCCGAGTTTCAAAAAAAAAAAAAAAAATCGGATAACCGGAAGTGCTTTTACTTTTACCACTTTACTAAATGATTTTTTTTCACTTTTTCGCGATTTTCTCAAAAATGTCTTCTCGAAACTTCGTATATAAACTAAACATACAATGATCTACAATTTTTATTTTAAACATTTCTCTGGGAAAATTCATTTAAGGGCAGGGATGAGGTTATGTTTTTCTCTAAAGTGCTATCGTAGTTGATTATAAAATATAAAATTTCTATCATACAAACAAAATTAATTAGAAATAAATAGATGGCCAAAAAATTCCGAGTTTCAAGATAATTAGTATACCGGAAGTGCACTTTTACTGGACAGTTGTTTTTTTTTTTTTTCAGTTAAGGAAATGGTAAACGTGCAATGGGCAGCTATGACAATATTAAAACAAAATGGATATCGTTATATCACAATAAGTCCACTTTGTACGAAATGTGACAAAACAGGTGAAAACTGTTCCGACCTTAGTACAAAAAAAGCTCCACTAGAATTGGTACTACTTACTACCTACCTCTACCATTTGAATTATCTTAGAATCTCTCTCGTACTAATTATAGCATAGACAGGACTGGAACTTAATTACATAAAGAGCAAGATAAACCATCAGTGGTCCAATATTTCTAATTAAACCGGAAAATATAGGTACAAGTCTACAATGTTTCAATAAAAGTATAAAAGTTTCAATAAAACTTACATACCGTCACCAGAAAAAAAAAGAAAATTTAATAATACAACACTTTCTAGCACAAGTTTAATTATTAAAAAAAAAATCATAAAATCCGAAGGGAACATAGAATTACATAATGAATAATAATTATTATACGGCCATATAATTAAACTGGAAAGTAAGGAAATTAATTAAAGGGTGTTGGAACATATAATTCTTTTTTAGTAGAGTGAAAAATGAAAACTATTAACTTAACTAACAGTTATTTTATTGTAATTTCTATGAATTAATTATTTTTTTTTTTTAATTAATTAAATTTTTCATTGTTAGCAAATTTTCATTGTTAATAATTTCACAATAAAGAAATTATTCGTATTTTATGTATAATTTAAAATGATTAAAAAAAAAAAAATCTTGTAATTTACGAGATAAGTAGTTTTATAAGGGGGTATCTATCACATTCCTTTCAAAATTTTATGTTTTTTTAAATTGAAGTGGAAATTCAATTTCAGAAATTTGATACGATCGGCATTTGATTCCTCTTACATAAATAAATAAAAAAAAAAAAAAACTAACTTAATATTTTCAGTATTCACTATTTCAACAAGTCTGGCGTACATCACAGATCTACAGCATGTCTGTTTACAAGGAAGTTAGAAAAATACAAACATACTCCTCTTCTGGTTTTAAAAATATTAAAAAAAAAAAAAAAAAAAAAAACAATAAATTTTGGCTTATTGAATAAAAATAGACCATCTTAGCTTGTATGTCTATCTGGTACTTTTATAATATAGAATTTATTTTTTTATTTTCATGTTAAAGATAAATACTGATTTATATTATTACATTATAAATTACATTATTATATTCTTCCTGTTTAATAATTTTTGTGAAAAAAAAAAAAACGTACGAGAAGGAAGTGGAGATATGATACTTATTTCAACATATTTTCCTATAAATATTTTGTGTAATTCTATTGGTAAATAAATTTTAATATAAATAATTTAAAAATGGACTAAGATTTATTCATTGATCTAAAACAATATTTTATTTGCTCATTTATTGCACGATTGATAAGACATTTTTAAAAGTATAAAAAAAGAAAAGACTATTATATTGTGTTTCACAAAAATACTTTGACATTCTGTTACTTCCGTTAATACGTACATTACATTTTCATTTTCATTTTATTTTATTTTATTTATATTTATCCCCACCTTTTGGTCGGTACCCGAGTTCGCGCTCGTACATGCCGTATGGCACTGTAGTGGAAGAACGAAATAGAAAAATAATAGTTTAGAGTTTAGAATATTTTATAGTATCAAAATTGTATTTTGTTAATATTTTATAAATATCTTAGTGTTGTGAATTTACCTTCAAAAAGAGTGTATTTTAGAGTCAGGTATATTAAATCTAGATCATTGCTATTGGAAAAATAAAGGCACAAAAAATCCCGTTCGGTAAATTCTTTGGTAAAAGAAGATTCCCCCCTCTAGAGAGAGAATTTCAAAGAATAGAGTCTGCACTCAGCCTTCAAACAACTAAGTCTATATTCTGCTTCCAAAGCCAGAACACTTCAGGAATCGTTCTCTAAGAATCAGTGGCAGTTTCACAATATATTAAATAAGTTTATAATATCAAATAAGTTGTAGATATTACTTTAATAGAATATATTTATTGTTAACAGTGGTGATTTCTTAATTATCTCTTATTACTTCTCTCTTGAACATATATACACCTTCAAGCCCTTTTACAACACCGCTCAAGCCACTACAATCACACCCACACCAATCACATTACAGCACGCTACACAGTCGTCTGCTACAATCATCTCCTATTCGATATATTCCTGGAGAAGTACCGCTAAGAGCTACACTGTAAACAAAAACTATGCACAGAGCCGTAAAACGTACCAAGTGCACTCAGTTTTTTGCCCATCCCTGTCAAACATGCACAGTCCCACCCATCCAACCATACCCTTCATATAATACCATTAATAAAATTTGCCATTACGCAATAAGAGAAAGTCGAGGACACCAGATTTTTTTTAAGATGTTCTTGTGTAACTTAGATGTTGTTAGGACTTGCCCTTAGATTGCAGCCCCAGTCCTAACATTAAAAACCATAGATTTAGTAAAAAATTCCGGCTCTGAAAATCCTAATTAGTTCAACTAGAATTTGGGGGGGGGGAATTGCATTAAGAGAAAATTGTGTTTTGATTTAACACAATATTTTTTTTTTCTCTAGGCGACCCAAGGGGAAGTCTTCAGTTATTGTGGAAGAAAGGGAATGTCATCAAAACACTTTAAACAAATACTGAATATACACGTATGTTGCTATATATACACGAATGTTGCTATATCATAATAAATTATGCGATTATTGTATACCTTCCAGCGAGAAATATGAATCACCTATAAACCCTATGACGCAGCAACAGCTCATGAAGGGCCAAGGCTTGCCAGACGGCGATTTGAATAGGGGGGATATGGTAAGCAGTTCCCACGCCGTTTAGTTTCGGTCTTTGCTACCTAGGGCGCTACTAACTGTACCTTCCCACTTTCATCACGGTGCTGGGTAAACACCGACTTTGCCCTCATGAGAATCGAACCCTGAATTCTAGCACGAAAGGCGAGTGCACTTTTTAACCTACAAAAGCCAAATTCATACTCCATATAAGCAATTGGTAATCATGAAACCAACATTCACTCCGCGCACCCAACGTGCACAACAGAACCAATCTTGCATCGCACATCCTACTGCCCATTTCCCACTCCCCACGATATACGGCGCCTCAGAGCCGCTTCCGCAAACTTCCAGAACTGCCGTGGGGTACATTACATATATACGCATACGTAAATTACATAATATATAAAATGACAAAATTTATTTATAAACTTTTTCATAGTTATTCATCCTTATGAATATAGAGGTGGTGGGAGTCAAGTATCTGCCCAAGCAGGTAGGTTATGATTATACAACAACAGCGCATATAATACTTGAAATTTAATGCCACAACTGCAAAACTATCAAGTTCCGGAGATAACTTTCAAAATTGATAGCTTTATATCTGTGCAGTTAGCATACCAACTTTATAATTGTGTAACACTCTTAGGTCTTCGGGTCATACGTACACATTATCTTCGTAATTAGGAGTTTTCAAAACATGCATTTCCGGGGATAGCTCAATTTCGTAAAAATGATACGATCGCAATACTTCCTCTGGCCAGGAGAAAAAAAATACTAATTTCAAAGAATTCAATAAATATATGAAAAGCGACTACAAACAGGAACATTGGGACTGAACATTTCTGTTCACTTAATCCTCAATCCAAATCCGCCTCTACATGGTTTGCACCTCCTCATCTGTTACTTTCAAACTTCTACAGCCCATTCCCTTGTAGGTGTGATGCCAAAATGACTTGGCTTTCCATTCTTTTGGCTGACTGCCAAACGTAAAAATCCATAAATGCGAAAGCCCTTGGAAAATAATTCTCCTTTTTATTTAATATCTGTGCTAAAACCATCTTGCCAGTATAATCAGAAAACTTACATCTTGATGATCCATGATTAAAAAAAAAAAAAAGGATGTATAAAAAATTTGAGAATTAAATAAAATGTCCATTCATCACTCTACCAACTTAACCATCATCATCATCACTCGCCGCTCGGACACTTTCTCTACTTGTTTTATACAATCTTTTCTTCATAAAAGAGAGTAAAATTGTAAAAATATAAATTGTGAGTTAAGCGCTACCAGTACGTGCAGTCAGTCATCTCAACAACAAATCCCTGCTAACATTACCTACAACATATAAAGTTAATGTTGTTTGGACCTTTTCATAGAAAGATTTTCTTAAAATATGGAACTCTAACATAAATTTTAAACCAATCAGTTTTTATTTGTACGTAACATTTCTTCAGGGAAAAATTAATTTGATAGCGGTGTTTTTGGGAGATCACAGAGTTTGGTTAAACTTTAAAATGCCGTTATAAGTTTTGCTGGGGAACTGATTAGTGGGTGCTGCCATATTTTGTAGTCATATTCAAATTTTCCTGGACCCTTAAAAACCAAATATACAATATACCACTTATAACTTAGTTTATATGTAATAACTTTTTTCTTGATCTGTTTAGCGCACAAGCATTTCGTGCGAAAATTCAGGGTTCGATTCCCGTAAAGGCATAATCAGTGCTGACCCAGTATCGTGAGCAAAAAAAGTGGGAAGCTACAGATAGCAGCGCCCTACCTAGGTAGCGAAGGTCAGAACTAAACGGCGAGAGAACTGCGGCCCCAAATATATCGCGGTCTGTGGCAAGCCTTGGTCCTTTATGGACTGTTGCGCCATAGTTTTTTTTTTTTTTTTTAATTAGAACTTTTTTAGAAAAGTTTTTATTTTTGAACTATCATTTCTTCTTCTTTCGTGGCACTACGGTCCTCGAATGACCTTGACTTCCTCAACCACTCTCTCCTACTCCTCTCTCACCGAAGGGATTCTTCTCCATCTTGTTACGCCCTGGCTTCTAATATCCTCTTCGGCGCCGTCATCTAGCCACTATTCCTTGGTCTTCATTTCTTCCTTGCCCCTTCCGGGTGCCCAGCCACCAATTTCTATGGACTTCATTCTCATAATGTGCCCCAACCATCTCAACTTCCTTCTTCTTACCCATTTTTCAATTTTTGAACTATCATTTACTAAACTGAATCAATAGTTTATATTTTTTTTTTATATGTTTGATTATGAAGAGAAAGTTAATATTTACATTTAATAGAAGCATTTAATAAGGACGGTAGAAGCCAGCTGGCATAAGTTAAATTTTTCAGATAGTAACAACTTGTGAAAAAGTTTTATACGTAAGATATATACGCTACTCACCTTTAAGGAATGTTTAATTAGATCAAAGTGGATATGAGAGGTGTAGAAATAGTCTAGATCAAACTGAAGATCAATGCCAAATAGTGAAATAAGGAGGAGGGGAAACAAACGAAAATACGACCATATGTTCATGTAACACTTTTAACGGTAACTACTATCGATTTAATGAAACCTTTAAATGAATGCATACATATAATACCAATGATTAAAAATAAATACTACAAATATAAAGGTGGTTGATATCTAAAATTAGATTTTTAGAAATGAAGGAATGCTTGAAGTGGTTTTAAACATAATCTTAATGCACTAAAGATAGTGACTATCACCTTTTATATACAGCGGGCCAGTTAAAGACATCCTGTTGGACATAGCAAGTAACTTTATTTCTAGTTCTAGGGTGCACCGTCCACTTAGCTATGGGAGACCTGCTTTTTATTTAATATATATTGGACATAGTAGAAGGGAACATATTCATTACTAATGGTGCACAGACCCTGCTACTGCTAGATGTGTCTCCTTAATACACAAGGGGAATTGAGAACTATCTCCTTCAGATTTTATATATATATATATTTTAAAGGGTAAGAAACTGGTCTGCAATACTAATGCCCTCTTCCCAAACATTCCTAAAGCTCACAAATCACTAAATATAGAGCGTACACACACACACACACACACACACAGTGTTCGGGTGAGGCTCCTCTCTTAAGACAGTTTAGTTTGTTTATTTTTGTTTAAACGCGTATCCTCTTTTAAAATCTCCATTCTCATTCCTTTCCTACCCAATCCCCCTTCCCGCCTTCTCTATCTACCCAGTACCGATTTATAATTACCAACGTGAAATTCTTTACTATAGGGTTATTTATAAATACACATAAAATATGTATGAATCACTAAATAGGAACTTTTAACCGGGCAAATACAGCTGTACGCGTTTTATTATCCAATTGCTGAATAAATAGATATTAGGAACAATCAAAAGTTTGTAAGTTTATTTTTAGTAAAATGCATTTTGAAATGGTTACAAGTTCATTATAACTATGCACCATAAAGAATGAGACAATTGGCTTCTAAGAAAACAGAATATGAAACTAAAGATTCGATACAAATTTTGCAATATTTTCTAATATTGTTTTTTAGCGCATTTAATATTTACTGTTTTCTTTATTTAGGTTTTCCTCAATTTTGTTCAAAAAAGGGTTTGCTCAAAGAGGGTTTTTTTTTTTTTTTTTAAATTATTTGACATAATTCATTTTTATTGGAACATTGTCCGGACAATATTTTTGGTGACTTCTGGGTAAGTTGAATTATCGCAAAACCCCCAGGCTATCACGGAAAAGCCGTGACATTAAAGTAAACTTTAATGACATAAAAACAAATGAGTTACTTACATACATACAGAAAATGACTCGTATTATTTACCTGCAACAGAAAATAAAATTTTATTATTTAATGCTCACAAAATTAAAAAAAAAAAAAATATTTAAAAAAAAAATGTCCTCAAGTTTTTAAATATTCATTAAAACTATAATTTATCTTATTTATATTCTTTCCTTTCAATCAATTATACCTCAATCATTTATGTTTTGCTGTTCGTTACGAGCGCTTTATTCGATGTTATAAAATGGATGTTGAGGTTCGGTCACAAAAAAAAAAACTCTTTTCAAATCAAATTTTCACCAACGTTTCGGCAAATCGCTCACAAAAACTCCAATACACTAAAAAAAAACAAAAAAAAAAACCTCTTTTCTAAACTCAAAGACCCCATACGCACAACTATATTAACAGATGTTATTTATAAAATTAATTGTTTACAATGTCCTGCCATATACATAGGACAGAAACCTTAATATTTTAAAAATAAACTGTACCAACATAATAAATACGACTGCGAAACTAAAAGAAACCGAGTGACATGATTACAGCCACTAACCAAACATTGCATACAATACAAACATGAATTTGACATTGGAAAACAATAAAATTCTCTCCAATAATAATAATAATAATAATAATAATAAAGAAATATATTGGAAATGATACATATTTAAAAAAAATTAATTATCAATAAATTTTAGAACAGATACCAACAATCTGTTCCTCAACTATAACGGGTCTCTTGGAATTTCCTAAACAACATACACAATAAGACACGGTTTTCTCCTTTCGCTCTTCTAGTCTTTTATAAACCTTCTGACATATCCAATTTCCATAACACTTGGTGATGGTATATCACAAGTTAATCTGTAGTTTTTAAGAAATTCAAATAGGAAAATTTGTGTAAGTACACTTCTTATGTTAGATTTCCATATTTTACTCTTATACAATATACCACATATTGTTTAAATTTTAATAGTTAAGATGTAATTTTATTTGTGAATTGTTCCGCAATAATAGCAATAGTTTAAAATAAATTTCAATTTGCCATATAATAAAACTTTTATTGATTTATTTAAGTAGTTCATTCAAAAAAATTTTTTTTTTTTTTTTAATTTATGCGTTCTCTTCTTCTTTTTTTTTTTTTTGGATTTGTATTATAACCTTCGTACAGACCCCTGAAGAAGGCAATAAATTTTCCGAAACTTTGGTGAAAATTTGAAGAGAGTTTTTTTTGTGACAGAACCTCAACATCCATTTTATAAACATCAATCATTTATTATATTGATTTCCATCTATATCAAAAGAGTCATTGATTTCAAATCACTATAATGTAAAAGAGCTATATAGCTGGAACCGGCTTCAGACAATCAACTTATTCTTCTTTAAAGTTCATAGGGAATACACTTACCTAGATTTTTGAGGAAAATATATATATATATAAAAAATTCAAATCCTTAATTTAATTAAAATTTTATACAACTCAAAATATTTCCTCTTTTTACATTTCGTATAAATAAAGCTTCCATATACATTAAATAATATAGCAATTTATATTCAAAAAAGGCGCTAAACTGAGATTCCTGTTATGGTACCAAAACTTTTAAAATAATCCACAAGGTTGAATTATGAAGTTTAAAAAAAAATGTGAATCACTAAAAAAATTCCGCCTTTTTTTTTTTGTGCTACGTAAACTGTGTGGGCGGGAAAAAGAAATCAAGATATATTCGAGGTCGAATACTTTGTAAGGACGGACAACAACGTTTTGAGTGAATCATTTTTTTTTTTTTTTATATTGACTATTTGTAATTTTATTCATAAAGTTAACGGTTTTTAATGAAGTTATGTTGCCATATATGTTAGTATGTTGTAATCCTTGGTAAACAATGAGGCTTGCAATGTAATTAATTTATTTCATTCAGAATATTTAGAGAGAAAAATAAGGAAATGGATTATAATAAATTTTGTTTCTGTTTACGAAGAAAGTAAGGAATGCTAGTGGAGATTTACTTCCGTATAAAAGTATTTCGATAAGAAATATAGAAACGCAAACAAATCAATTTAGACGGCTATAGAAGGGCCATTTAATTGTTCTAATTCTCTAGATTGACCTGAATGAAGCAACTCAATTAAAAGTATCTCAAGTTCCCTTTTTAATCTATTTACAAAAAATCTGGTGCGAAACACTCACACAACTTTCTCTAACTCCAGTTCTAAAAATTATAATTGGACAAATTTTGTAGTATGTGTACCAAATTTAATGAAAATTCATCGAAAACTGAAAGAACTGTTCAGTAAAAGCGTACTTCCGGTTTACTAATTTCCTTGAAACTCGGAATCTTGGCCATCTAGTTATTTCTAATTAATTTTCTTTGAATGATAGAATTGTATAATCAACTATGATAGCACTTTAGAGAAAAACATAACCCCACTCCCTCCCATAAAAGTGCCCTTAAATGAATTTTCCCAGAGAAATGTTTTAAATAAAAAGTTGTAGAACTTTGTATGTTTAGTTTTGCAAGAAGTTTCAATAAAATCGTCGGAGCTATTTTTGAGAAAATTGCGAAAAAGTGAAAAAAAAAAAATTTAGTAAAGTGGTAAAGTAAACGCACTTCCGGTTATCCGATTTTTTTTAAACTCGGAATTTCAACAACTATTCAATTCTAATTAACACCTTATTTAAATGACAGAATGTCTAATAAACTGAAAAATAGCACTTTAGAGGGAAAACCTAACCCCACTCCCTCCCCTAAAAGTGCCCTTAAATGAATTTTCCCAGAGAAATGTTTTAAATAAAAGTTTTAGCTCTTTGTATGTGTAGTTGATATATCAAGTTTGAAGAAAATCGTCAGAGCCATTTTTGAGAAAATTGTAAAAAAGTTAAAAAACTTTCAGTAAAGTGGCCAATGGAGCCGAAACATATTAGGCTGCACAAAAAAAAAAATATTTATTCGGCCATAGTGGAAAGCATACTTTCACTACATTGGAGAAGAGCTGCCAGAGTATCGGGAAGAGAAAGAAGACCTAACCAAGAAATCAGAGAACAGATGGAAGTAAAGAACAATTCGGCCAATACTGCTTTACGGAGCTGAGACGTGGACGTTGAACCGCCGATCTAGGGAAGAAATTACTTTCCACAGAAATGGATTATTGGAGAAGAGCTGCCAGAGTATCGGGAAGAGAAAGAAGACCTAACCAAGAAATCAGAGAAAAGATGGAAGTAAAAAACAATTCGGCCAATACTGCTTTACGGAGCTGAGACGTGGACGTTGGACCGCCGATCTAAGAAAGAAATTACTTTCCACAGAAATGGATTATGGGAGAAGAGCTGCCAGAGTATCGCGAAGAGAAAGAAAACCTAACCGACAAATCAGAGAAAAGATGGAACTAAAGTAACTAAACTTGTGACTTCAGAGAATAGAGAAGAGAAACGGTTAGAGTGGTGCGGCCATGTGAGAAGAATGGGAGAGAACAGACTACCGAGGCTGGAACGTGGAAGGAAAAAAAAGAAGAGGAAGGAAGGCCCTTGACGAACATGGATTGATGAAGTGGTGGAAAGTTTGCATGGGAATGGTTTGAGGGAGAAAGAAACTCAGGATAGAGAACTGTGGAGAGCACATCTAAAAGAAGTTTTTGGTTGAAGAGAATCTAAAAAAATCCTAAAAAAAAAGTAGAGAATATTCGTAAAAAAAAAAAAAAAAAAAAAAAAAATATATTTTGTTCACATACAGATACCCACATTTATTTACATACGTACACAATTATTCGTGAAAAACATTTTTCGATACTCAAGGACCACAAAATATGTATTAAAGTCCTGTGATAACTAAATTTCGAAACATTTCCAACACGATCGCAATACTACGCCTCTTACTATAGAAGTAAGAATAAGTTAAAAAAAATAAATAAATAAATAAATCTGCCACATAACAAGAGATGGACTCCAATAAAAAACTTCAGTGAGCAAAAAAAAAAAATGGATATGCGCCATTAAATCCACTTCACAAAATTTTGAACTATAATTTTCTGAAGCAAATGTTTTTTATTATTCCAAATTAATTAGTACCACCAAAATTGCAAGAAATAAAGATGTACCTGTCTTTTTCGCACAAACTTTTATTCCACCAGACCATTAGTTATAATTTTCAAAAACACAGTTCTGTTTTCTAATTATGTGGAATTGACAAAGTGGAATATATATTTCCATAAAAGGCAACCCATATCTTTTAAGCAGGGAATTCTTTTTTATTGCACATTGACCTTTTGAGAAATATCTTCGGCATGAAACATCGTTATATAGATTAGATTTGTGTTAAAAAAAAAAAAAGATGTTTCGCCCACACTAAAAAAAAAAAAAAAAAAAAAAAAATTACAAGTGCTAGAAATGATGTTAAAGATAAATCTATTTATTATTGGGTTACAAAACAATAAGTTTTATCCAGGCATCGACCAAACTAAAATTTAAAGAATTAATCACCAAGTGACAATACAGTTTAATTTACTATGAAGTTCTGTGACAATGAACAAAATTTAAGTAAACAATAGTTATTTTTAGTTTACAATTATATATATATATATATTTTAACAAACATAAAAATACTATAATTATTAATTTAATTAATTAAAAAAATAAAATTGTCACAATGGATTAGAACAATGTACCAAATAAACAATGCAATAAATTTAGGAAGAAATAATAAATAAAAAAAAAAAACAATTTACACAACTTTCTGGCGGCAATCCAAGCAATACTAAATATATATATATATAAGTTACGAAATAAATTGATAAGGATTATATTAGAGCCAATTTGTAGGTTGCCAATCAGATTTATAAAAAAAAAAACAAACAACCACAGCTGACTTTCATTGGTGACCTTTAAAAAAATATTATAAAAATAAAAACAAACATATTATAAAAATGTTATAACTTTGTATTTATAAAACGTAACTTCCTTTTCTTTGGGGGATGACGAAATAATCTATAAAATGTTTTCATCAATAAATTAATTTATATTTTATATATATATATATAAAAAGTAATGTTTTGAGTTTTGTAATTGGGTTTTGGTGTTTATCTTTACGACACACTTGAGTTCGCTGATGGATAACTCATATGACGATAAAATCGTAAACATTTCAATATATATAGTGGCATATTCTAGGTTTCCTATTACATAAAAAATAATAACATTAAACCTATTTTTATTTATTTATTTATTTTTTTTAAATTTAAGACGCGTTAACATCTATCGTCATTTGCGTTTGAAGACTTCTCAGTGCACTGCCGGTCTCCTATTATTATTGTTACCATTAAACCTATAATTTTTTTTTTTTTTAATGTTTTATGGCGTCGACTGCTGAGCTATACATGTCTTTAGAATTAGTGACGTTATAAGTATGCGTCTGTGCATGGGAAATTTTCATTATTTTCGTGTATGCTCACCAATAGACAATATAGCCGTGTTAATAGATGCATACAGTCTTGAATATATACAATGAATACTTAGCATAACAATAAGTATATTCATCCCTATAAATACATTCATTCTAACGACGATCACACAGCCTAATAAAGTATAAAAGTGGGTGTAGTACTGGATATTCCTCGCACCCCGTGTACTTAAAACTAGGATAAAACTATGTACACTATTTACATAACATTCATACTCACATTCACACTGGTGCCGGGGTTGCCAATCCCGGCACAGACCCACCCCTCCAAAAGTCAGCGGCTCCCAAGTTAAAAACAAAGTGCAGGAAAGGTTTCCTACACGACCAAAAGTTGCCACCCCTGGTCGGTATTGGCCCCCCTACACCCATACTCACAATCTTTCATTCCTATAAAAATTAAAATCTAATTCTAAATCTTATACTATAACTTACAAGCTAATGAGATTGTAGTACTCGATATTCCTACAATCTCTATCTACCTAACCTACAGAAACTATCAAACTATACTCATTCATACAAATAAATTAGTTTCATACAAATTCTTTCATTCTTCTAACTATATACATCTATGTACAACCATATAAAATCTATTAAATTCTTCTGAAAATTCCCAATGCCTTTAAAAAACCAATCACTCCATTTAACTTACGCTTTCTTTTAGATTCTCTTTCAGTTTATCTGATAAGCTGTATAGCTGTCGCATATTGCCTAATTCTTTGCAATTGCATAATAAATGGCGAACAGTAAGGCGTTTGCCCCACCTTTCACACAATGGTGCTTCTGTCCAGCTAAGAGATATTGGTGTGTAAGAAGTGTGTGGCCTAATCTCAACCGATGAACTTTTGCTCTTTCGCTTCTTAAACCTATAATTATCAGCTTTTTCGTTCGACTACATAGCAACCCAATTTTTCTTCTTCCCCACACCATCCGGGCGATCCCTCCCTGAGCTTGCGCTCACACCCGCCCAGTGTGAAGCCATCGACCCCAGAAAGAGAAGGAAGAAAAGAGCGAAAGAAAAATTCCTCCTCTCCCTCCCTCCTCTGCCCAACTCCAGTAAGCATCGCGGAAACACACTACCCAAAAGAAACAATGATACAACTAAACATCCAAACAACAAAACAACAACAAAGCCCTTAGCAATGCCCAACAACAACCCACAGATCGCAACCCAATTCCCAATTCTAAAGTGTTAAACATTCTTAACACTTTAGAGACGTCTCTTGAGTTAAACTTTAAGCTTAATAGTAAGATTGGATATAACAGTAAGATTTTTTCCCACTCAGGTACCATCACCATACTCCTCTTGACCTAGTTTAAGAGTTTAGTTTTAAATATATTTAAAAAGACCAGTTTTAGTGTAAACTGAATTTGCTCTGTGCAAGTCTGTATTATCATATTGTTTCACAAACACATCCTGAAGATGGGCGAACGCCCGAAACCGGTCGATGACTACAAAAAGAAGCAGGTGTAATGTGATATCAAGAAGGAGTGATAACAAGAAGGAAAGATATAATTTTTAAATTATAAAAATTATAACTAGTGGTGCCAGCTAGTCGCTATTATTCAGGTCAAGAGCCGCGGCCAGTGCACGATCAAAGGGATCGCCAAAGACACACCTAAAACACTTTCAACAAGAACCTTTTCAAAAGGGTCATTATACGGTCAATGTACTGAAGCCACCTGGCCGATATACAAGGGTCAACAAACACTCAAAAGACCACCTGGCTACAGTCTTTTGATAACCGCCATCATCTGTTGCCACACTGGTCACCGACCTATTCAAGACCTAGGGTCAACACACGGCAAGAGATGTTTTAGTGTGACCCGTAATTACACACTTGTCAATGTGTGAGTGATGCCAATATAAACGTCTCTCCACCGGAAAAGGGGATGAGGATTCTTCGGTATTTTATCAGCGTTTCATCAGGAATCTACCAGTGATATACGACATCAGTTCATACATTGCGAGCGCGACCCTATCTAGATAGATAGATAGATTCTACCGGGGGAATTGGCTATTCAGCCTACGCCACCGCGACACCCCAAGGATCTATTGTGGCACCCCCCTAGTTGGAGACCCTCCCCCTATCCTGTCCTTAACCGAACTGTGGAATTGGGGGGGGGGCTCCCAGGTGGTCAATCAGAGCACCCGCCATCAGAGCACCCTCTCGAGTCCTGCTTGCCTTAGAAGACTTAATAGGTCCGAGAGAGGGCCCTGGCTGAGGCTTGTTGGCACCAGCTTCTCTTTACCAAAGAGGCGGTACCTTAGCCAAACCAGCCCCTCGCACTGACATACCACATGCAGTGCCGTCTCCTCTTCTTCCTGACAAAACCTGCACAGGCTATCCGTTGCCAGGCCCATGCGATGCATGTGCTTATTTAATCTACAGTGGCCAGTGAGAATGCCAACTGCTATCCTTATGGCCGCCCGGCCTAGTTGGAGTAATTCTGCAGTTAGCTTGGGCGAGTAGCTATAGATAAACTTTTTCGCCTGTCTCTGGCCTGGAGTTTTGACCCACCATTCCCTTGATCGGTCCTGCATCCATAGCTTAATGGATGCACTCCTGAGGCATCTTGAGACACCACAGAACGGCTCCGGCCCGATAAGCGCTCCCATTGAGCCCTCCCGGGCCAGGCGGTCCGCCGCCTCATTGCCTCTGTGACCCGAGTGTCCAGGTACCCAAACCAGGAAGACCTTATTATGGCTACTAATTTCCCTTAGTGCACCTAGGCAGTCCCACACCAGCCTTGAGCTGACCTCCCACGAGTCAATTGCCCGCAGAGCAGCCTGGCTATCCGAATAAATGACGACTCTGGAGTTATGCACTCCCCGTCTTCTTATTTCGGCAGCGCAGATAATAATCGCGACTAGCTCCGCCTGAAAGACCGTAGCTAGCCTTCCCAGGCTCACCGAGATATTACATCCCGGACGAGCCCCGTACACGCCGGCTCCCACTCCATCTTCCGTCTTGGACCCGTCCGTGTACCACATAGATTCGCCTGCAATTGGCGGCCCATTCTTCCATGCCCCTCTGTCTAATATCAGGACTTTGAAGGGTTTTTGGAAGTCATACCTAGGAGTCATTATGTCCGTAGGCAGGCCCAAGATCGGGTCCGCCTCCAGCTCCTCCCATAGGTCTTGGTACCTCCCAGTATGCCTGGGATAGATGGGCGCTTGTCCCTGTTGTAGTCGTGCCACAACTGCTCTTGCAACGCCTTGGACGTGAATGTGGAGTGGTGGAAGGTTTAACAAGACCTCCAAGGCCGCAGTGGGGGTAGTCATCATAGCACCCGTCGTACTCAGGCAAGCCAGCCTTTGAATACTTCCAAGCGCTCCCGACCCCCCCATCTGCAAGATCTTTGTCCACCACACCACCGCCCCGTGGGTTACCATTGGTCTCACTACACAGGTATAAATCCACAGAGTCATCTTCGGGTTTAATCCCCAACTTTTACCGCATAGCCTCCTGCACCTACCCATGGCGATTTTGGCTTTATGTGCGGTAACATTAATATGAGAGTTCCATGTCAGCCTTCGGTCAAAAATGACTCCCAAATATTTGGCCTCCATGGCAAAGGGGATCGCAACCCCTCCGAGTACTGGCTGTTGTAAGCCTTGTAAATTCCTCTTCCTCGTAAAAGGAACCACTTGAGTTTTGTGGGGATTGATGGAGAGACCCTCCGCTCTACACCACTTGTTCACAATATTGAGCGCCCCCTGAGTGCGCTCCGAGACAGTTGCCACGAACCGCCCCCTCACCACGATTGCCAGATCGTCCGCGAACCCAAGGCAATGAAAGCCTTCCGCGGTTAATTTGGTCAGGATGTCATCGGCTAATAGCGTCCACAGCAATGGCGACAAAACGCCTCCCTGCGGACAGCCTCTACTTGCCCTGGCCACAAGAGATGAATTGTCTATGGTGGCTATGTTAGTCCTTCCCAATAGACTAGTCCTTATCCACTGAACTATCGTAGGGGACGTGCCCCTTCTTGTCAGTGCACCAACAAGAGACTCTGAGGACACGTTGTTGAAAGCGCCCTCTATATCCAAAAAGGTGACCACCGCAATTTCCTTGTCGTCAAGCGACTTTTGGAGTAGCCTATTTAGGTCATCCAGAGCCAAGTCTACGGATTTCCCTGCCTGATAGGCATATTGGCGATTATTAAGCGGATTAACTCCTCAAGATCTCGTCCCTTATAAACCTGTCAATCATCCTCTCCATCGCTTTCAACAGAAAGGAGGACAGGCTTATCGGCCTAAACGACTTTGGCGTTTGATCTACCGTCTTCCCTACTTTCGGGAGGAACACGACCTTCACCTGTTGCCATTCTCTCGGTATGAATCCCCAGGCCAAACAGCCTCTGAAGATCCTACATAGGTGTGGTATCAACACCTCCACCGCCTTCTGCAAGAAGACGGGGTAAATCCCATCCACGCCTGGTGCTTTATAGGGCTTGAACCTTCCAATCGCCCATCTTAGCCTATTCGGCTGTATGACGTAATTCGCGATCTTCCAGTCCGCCCGACCAGGCCTTCTCGGCCCCTCAACCTCTAGAGGGACCTCTCCGTAAGAGGACCCCGGGAAGTGTGTGCTCATAAGCAACCCCAGCGACTCCTCTACGGAGTTAGTGTAGGTTCCGTCATCTTTCTTCAGGAACCCTACCCTGTCCGCAGTACCTTCCCTTGCTAGGATTCTGTGAATTCTCGCGCACTCCGAGGTGTCCGCTACGTCCTCACAGAATCTCCGCCAAGCTTTACGCTTGGCCTTCCTTATTTCAACGTTGTACTGCGTCAGTACCCTTCTGTACGATGCCCAGTCTTGGTTGATTTTGGCTTTATTAAACAGCCTTCTCACCTCTCGCCTCCTTCTCTCGAGGTGATCGTTCCACCAGACTGTCTTCGACCTATTAGGCCTTTCCCTCTCCGGGCAGTTTTCCTGGTAGGCGTCCAAAATCGCCTCAGTGCGACCCTATCTAAGGTTTTAAACATATATTTATTCATCAATCATTATAGTTGTGCATTCTAGATACCATTTAAATCATTTTAAATTAATTGTAGTTTTATCTTTTCAAACGTTTAAATTATTGTTAAAATATATATCTATTTTCGTAAATTAGTAGTTCATATTTCGAGTAACAACTATCTAAAAATCTCTAACTAACTCCCAACCATTCATCGCATCATAACCCTCTTCAAGACATCTGATTCCACTACACAGGCTATCACGGAAAATGTCTCTGATAGCAGTAAGATTGAAGTTTATAATAGCCGTTAGAGATAAGATGGTAGACAAAACAAGACGGTAAGTGACTTATTACCAACCGTTTCAATATTCAATCCAGTATTCATTAGAGACATAATTAGCAAGAGTTTTGAATTTTTCTAAATATATTTTAGAGCAGCCGATTTTTTTTTTTTCTTCAGTCGATTTTTTCTAAAGTTCCAGTGTTAGTATCAGTGATATTTTCCATGATAGACTGCTTCTTTTTATGGTCACCGACCGGTTTAGGGGCGTTCGCCCATCATCAGGATATTTTGTCAAAACAATGTGATAACATAAGACTTGCACGGAGCAAATTTTTAGTTGATAACCACAATCACAGTATAGATGACCACAAAAAGAAGCAGTCTATCATGGAAAATATCTTTGATGCTTTCCAGTCCTGCGGAACCAGCCAGAACAACAACATCCAGTGATATTAGGTCAGCTGGAAGCTGATCATTTATCTGAAGAAGTAATGACTCTGCTATTACACCTTCAAGTAGGCAAAGAACTAATATGATAATACTGATAGTAAAGATAGTGTCATCGCTGCATTCTATCTCAAAGAAACAACCCATTAATGTATAACGTTCTGCATTATCTGGGATAGATTTAAATAGACCCCCGCTGTGGGAATCCTGCCAATCTAACTCTTCCTATCATTCACCTATGAAATTTCCCATTAAACACCACATAGAGATATATAAATGGAAATTGTAATCTCAGACATACCCTCAGCAAAATTAAAGTACAAAAATAAATGATATATGCGTGGCTACCAGGACAATACCAGAGATGCGGGAAGATAGAACATTTGCACCGAGTACTCAAACCTACCTTAAAAGGCCACTTAACGGATAACTGGGTACCAAACTATCTATAGTTCTTATGGGATTCCGAACCTACATTAATTCTAGAATGTATATCACCCCAATAGAGATACTATATCGCGAACCTTCTTCAGAGACACCATATCTCATCAAGAACTACCTAACCTTATTTTCCATCTAAGAGAACAAGGTAAAAATCACTCCGCCCAGTATAAAAAACAAAAACTAAAACACCATTCTTTATACAAAATTTTTATACATCCAAATTTGATATCTGCTTTACAAGTCTTTGTTAGCTACGACGCTATGCGCAAACCACTCCACAGGACCGACCTTTCTTGGTTCTAAAAAAACACAAAAAATTTTTGAACTTGCAAACCATTAAAGGAAACAAAAAGGTGTTGATTGATCGTGCCAAACCTGGAATTATTCAAAATGATCAGTTTTTAACGGTCAATTCTAAAATATGATTATTCACTCCGGATGTACTATTGCTCCTCGTAAGTTCCTGGACGATCTCACTTGGTAGGGAGAATGTGGTTAGCCAGGACAATACTGATTAGTGAGGCATGAAAAGGTTGTTTAATGCAAAAATTTAATTTGTGGAAAAATTGTACTTTTTTTTTTATTAAAAAAAAATTGCATGAACAAGAAAGATATAGTTTTCTTTTTGCTTTTATAACCCTGTGTTCCTTTTAATAAAGTAAAGGATTTATTTAGGTTAATAAATGGTCACTTAATTAAATAAAATATTACGAGATAACCAGATATGGATTGGATTGAGGAAATATTGCTTAACTCGCAGCATAGTTATGACCTAAAAACAACCGGTCCAAAAAAAAAATGTTAAAAGTGTTTGGTAGAATATCGTATAATTAGCCACACTCTATCAATACACAACAAAACTTGAAATGAGACATTTTAGAGTTAAGCATTACGTCATAGATCCCGCACAAACCCCGCAAAAATCAATGTCTCCAAACAATTGCTTCTAATAACAATAAATCGGAAAGGATTAGTTCAGTGGTTGCGCGCTGGCTACGAGGAGGTCCCGGATTCTAGACCAACCGTACTGCCCTTAGATATTCTTTTCCTAAGAGCCTCTATAGCTCACTGTGCTTGGATGGGCAGTGTTATCTGTAGCTAGAGAACACTGCCCCGAAGCCGGCACTGAGAAGGCTCCGGAGGGCACAACAGATGTATAATAGGATCCAAAACAGAGAGAGGAACACTCTCTAGTTAGGCCAGCCTAGAGTGGAAGAAGCTGCTTAAATTCAGCGACGGGAGAGTCTTATAGCAGAGTTCATACAGCAGTCACAAAGCGTCATCAACTTTTCTCTTTACCTCTCACTATCATTCTATATATTTTTTGGGTAAAGTCCAGGCAGTCACTGTTATTTTTATGTTATACAGTGTTCAACTTCACTTCTAGTTTATTCATCTAAACCAAACATTTTCTCTACTTCACAAAACCATTCTTTTTAATATGGATCCTTCTCTTTGGGGATGATGTAATAGGATCCAAACAGAAGGACCCAAAGCAGAGAGAAAGAGAGTAAGAAGCTCTAGTTTAGGCCAGACTAGAGTGGGAGAAACTGCTTAAATACAGCGAAGGGACAGTATGCAGGAAGTCTTATAGCAGAATTGATACAGCTATTTTAGTGTAAAGTCCAGGCAATCAGGGTTGCTTTGATATTATACAGTGTTCACTTTACTTTCTAGTTTATTCATCTAAACCAAACCATTTTCTCTCCTTCACAAATCCACATTATATTTTTAACATGGATCCTTCTCTTTGGGGATGATGTAATAGGATCCAAAGCACAGAGATAGAGAGAGAGAGGACACGCTCTAGTTTAGTCCAGACTAGAGTGGGAGTAGCTGCTTAAATACAGCGACGGGAGAGTATTCAGGGAGTCTTATAGCAGAGTTCATACAGCAGTCACAAAGCGTCATCAACCTTTCTCTTTACCTCTCACTACCATTCTATATATTTTACTATAAAGTCCAGGCAGTCAGTGTTGCTTTTATATTATACAGTGTTCAACTTCACTTCTAGTTTATTCATCTAAACCAAACCATTTTTCTCTCCTTCAAAAACCCATTATAGATCTTTAAAGCCGCAGTGCAATAAATCCCCTATAACAATCTAACAGCAGAAATTTGTTAAGTTTAAACAAAGACTGCTTGGAAATTCTTTGAAAATAAATCATAAGTTGAAAGATGAGCTCATGCTTTTTAGGGTCAACTTTAGATAAAAAGTAGCCGTTTTACTTTTCCATTTTACTTCAAAAATAAATAACTAACTAGACAGTTAGATAATTACTATATTTTGTCTCCAATTATAAATAAATACAGCAACAAAATTAAATATTTGAAGGACAAATTCCTAGAATTTGATAGGAGTTTGTGTGTTTAAATTTCATTTGCCAACAAAATTTACAGAAATGTAACTAAAAATATTAAAATATTTTAAAACAAAATTAATTTATACATTATTTTAAAATTATGAAATTAATGCAAATAAAATAATCTACTTAATTATAAATATGTACTGTGTCGCCTTGACAAAACTGATCATATTATAAAAAAAATTTAATGGATAAGTGCCAGAACATGTAACAAATGGATAATTAACATGTTCCCGTTTAGAAATGAGGCGGCGCCTAACTACTTTTCATAAATATAGTTGGACTAAACATGACTGTATTTATGCAGAAAATATGCCAAAATTTAATGGCATGAGTTGAACATATCGACGTTGATTTATTCAAAATAATATATATATAGAATAATCGCTAACTCAAAGAAGTGAACATTTTAAATAAGGCAAATATTTTTTCTTATTTATTTTTATTTTTAAGGAACTGTATTGAAGATATTAATATATATAAATTAGTGATACAAAGATTTAGAAATCTTAGGATTTAAATTCAAAAGAGTAATAATAAGAGGTTTATGACACTCTTGAACGTCAATAAGATTTTAAAAATATTATTCAGTCCATTCTCATTTGAATATGAGCATTCATTGATCGAACCTATTATCTAGGGTTCTTAAACTATAAACGCCATTCCATTATTTGTCAGTTAAGTTCATTAAATTTCCCCGTCTTTTAAATGAGTTAACTTTCCCTAACTCTGAAAACCGAACCCAGGGTTTCAGAGGGGACCACTTTCAAAGAGCATTGACAATGTCGTTAGTGTAATCAAAACGTACAGCAATTTCCAAGCACAATCTGGGGGAGTAGGGACCCCCACGGGTCACTTATAGCTCCGTACTCCACATGCACTTTATCAGAACAGTACATACTCTTAAACTACATAAACTCTGCACATTACAGACAAGCACAAATACAGTACACAAACTATAGTCTCCGTCCCTAGTTAACTGGCGTTAGCCAACGTTGAGAAGAAAGGGATTAGCTCACTAGTAGTGCGCTGAACTAGCAACGCGAAGGACTCGGGTTTCGAATCCAACATAGTGCCCTTAGATTTTCTTTTCCTAGGAGCCTCTACAGCTCAGTGTTCGATGATGGGCAGCGTTGTCTATATCTAGAGATCACTGCTCGGAGGCCGGCAATGCACTGAGAAGGCTCCAGGAGGCTCAATAGATCTTTCAGATCGCAGTGCAATAATCCCCTATAACAATCTAAACTCTACACATCTTTCTGGAGAAATGTTTCAAATAGAAAGTGAATACGTTTTTTGTTGCGGTCGGGGTCCCGCATAGCTGGAAGCATCAGAGATATTTTCCATGATAGCTTGACTTCATTTTGTGGTCATCGACCAATTTCGGGCGTTCGCCCATCATCGAGATATTTTGATAAAAACAGTGTGATAACGAAGACTTTCACAAAGCAAAATGTGAATCTAAAAGTACCTTTTTTGTAAAAGATTTAATCACGGCGCGATATAAGAAATTCCATTCTCGCATTTCCTTTCATTCCAATCCACAGTAATATAGAACAGCTCTCACCTTCATATCTTTCTGGTAATCCTGTCGTATGAGACTGCGCTAGCTATGAGACGTGATTTACTTGGCAGTGGAGGTCAGTAATTGGATTCACTGTTTTATCAAAAAACATCGTGATGATGGGCGAACGCTTGAAACCGCGGTCGATGACCACAAAATGAAGCCAGGCTATCACGAAAAATATTTCTGAAGTAAATAATATGACTTGAAAGGAGTTTATCACCCATTGGTGGCTCTCCAAATGAATCAATTAGTTTATACTATAATTTCGATTGCTTTTAACTTTAAGACATTAATTTTTGTTTTTTCTTTAATGAAGTTTAACAAAAATTATGGATATATTCCTCCTTAAGAGTGAAAACAATAACTGGGAAAGTAACACGCTCAGTTCGCAGGTTAAACAAAGGTAAACTGTCAAGACATTTACGTTTTAGAGGCAACTATTTAATTCTTCCGCATCTAAATGATTAAGAGCTTCTTAATCATTAGAACGACAAAAAAGGAAGAAATCTTTCATTGGATACAACCGGAATTAATACTTTCTCTACGAAATCTGATAAAATAAGTACATGTACATAGTTAATTTTTGTAAACATAACTACACTTTAAGAATCTTTCTTCATCTTTTATTGAATATTCTAGGTTAATTGTATACGATATACTTTCACAAGATATTCAAGTACTAGTGTAGACATTTATTAGTGAAAAGTAACAATAACAAGAAAATGTAAATACAATTCTTGTAAAGTTAAACTATTTTCATAATATTATACTTAGTTTTATTTATAGAGAGCATTTTGTTGTTATTTACAACTGCATGTTTAGTTAAAGTAGTTTTGTTTTTTATTCGCTAAAAACTGTTGTCTGGAAGGGTGAAATCACCATATTACTCCAGCAAAGTTCTTCATAATTCTCCAGCAAGTTTTTTTAAACTATATATAAACTAATAAATTATAATTTTAACCAAGGTCTTAAGAATAAAGATATTTACAGTAAGTGAACGTGTTTTCTGTTCAGAATTTTGAATGAAAAAAGTAAATAATATGATGAAAAAGCTAAGGATAAATAAAGTTTTGGTGAAGATTTCGAAAGATGGACAATAAAACCTTATTAAATATATTATTTAACTGGGTGCCCATCGGCCTGGGACCTAACCTATATGGCTTTTATCCCCCCAATTCCCCCCCCCCCAACATCCTCCCAATTAATTATTTCCCCCGATAGTCTACCGGTTTGTCTACAATATCTTAAGATATCGTTCAGCTCTAACACTCCCAGGCAGTCCCGCCAGATTGATGCTCTCCCAAATACATGAAACCTACTACTAGCGAAACGGGAACACTGACATAAATAGTGATACAACATTTCTCTAATTCCATCATCACAATTCTGACATATGGGACTAGACGTCCTCCCTGTATTATGCACATGATTAGCCACCTATGTGTGTCCAGTCACTACACCCACCAAGGTCCTCAGTCCTATCCTATGAAGGGTCAGACGGTAGTCTGAAACCGCCTGCTTAGTCCATTTGATAAATCTTTTAGCCTGAAGGCATCCCTGCGTGTCTTTCCGCATTTCTCCAAAACCCTCATCGCCCATTTAATTAATTAATTAAAGCAAGAAAGAGAAAGGTCTATTGTGCCACCCCACCGGTACCATGGGTGAGAGACTACTCATCTACAGCAACCTTTCCAGATTAAGATCTGTGAGGAATCTCATGGTCTGGAAAGGTTTTAGAAAGGTTATATCTTCCTCCAACGCCAAGATTCCTAATGTTCCCTGTGGATGATAGCATGGCTGTGCATTAGGAGGTGTATTGGTGTCTCCTCCTCCATGTCCCCACAAAATCTATTTGGTGAACAAGAAGTCAGTCATAGCTTGCATCAGTACTGAGAGGGTTTTCAAGATGTTTTGATAAAGCACTGCGATAGCAATAAAAAAAACAGTCCAAAACTGGTCAATGACAAAAAAGAGAAAAATGAAACAGGTTATCACGAAAAATATCTCTCGATACTTTCCAACACTGCGGACCTAACCACAATAAAATATAGTATCTAATTTTTGAAAACATAACACCATAGCCAAAAAGATCGAACAAAAAAACCAATATGGAAGACACTAATTTCAAATCTAACAAGGAAATGCATTAAAGACTAGAAAATAATGATATGATTTCAACAGAAATTATTTGCCAAATATATTAAAATGTATTTTACAAAACAATTGAGGAAATAAAATTACAACGAAATGAAAGAACTTCCTAGTTGTGCTGGCCATCAAGATAGTGGTGGCGTAAATCTATAGTGGCTAGCCAAAAATCAGTTGTTTAAATATATTTAGTCAGCTTTCAAAGATGAGAAAAATCTTGCATACCTCCAAGAATATATTCATTAATATATTTATAATTATCTATTAATAAAACACTGTTAGCATCGCTAGCCAGAGGCCAAGGGGATGGTCATTTTAGGGAAAGGAAGTCAGTGCCAGGGGCCTTTATCTATTTTTTTTAATTCGATTTTTTTTTGTTTTTTTTTTTTTAACAGATGATAAATGTTCCGTAACTGACAGTGTTATAATAACAAATATTCACACTTCTTAAATTTAAATAATAAACATGTAATAATTAGGGAAATCGTATAATTCAATCTAGCGCTGCCAAATATGTACAAGGCAACGGATTGACTGATTTATGATTCAAGCTACAGGAATGCTGGTCTAAGAATTAATATTTTATTTTTTCACGTCTCTTACAAAGCTTAATATTGCCGAAATAATTGTCTTCACCAGAATTATATACTTTGAATAAGAATTACGTATCTTGATTAAAAAAAAAACTGGTTTGAAACACTCATACGATTTTATTCTACTGCAGTTTGTAGCACAGACAGATTTAAATGACAAATTTAAATTTTCATCAAACTCCATTATTTTTTTACTAAAATGTTTACTTGTCTTCAAATTTTATAACAATTTTGAAGAATCTAAACAAAACAAAAAAAAAAAAATCTGGTGTGAAACACTCACACAACTTTCTCTTACTCCAGTTCTCAAAATTATAATTGACAAATTTTATAGTTTGTGTACCAACTTTGAAACTCGTAATTTTGGCCATCTATTTATTTCTGATTAATTTTTTTTTGGATGATAGAATTGTATAATCAACTATAATAGCACTTTAGAGAAAAACATAACCCCCTGCCTTCCTCCAAAAAGTGCCCTTAAATGAATTCTCCCAGAGAAATGTTTTAAATAAAAGTTATAGATCGTTGTGTATGTGTAGTTCATGTAGGAAGTTTCTAGAAAATCGCGAAAAAGTGAAAAAATTATTTAGTAAAGTGGTAAAGTAAACGCACTTCCGGTTATTCGATTTGTTTGATACTCGGCATTACAACAACATATTTAATTCTAATATGACAGAATTGTCTTTTAAACTGAAATAGCACTTTAGAGGAAAATCTAACCCGCTCCCCCAAAAAGTGCCCTTAAATGAATTTTCCCAGAGAAATGTTTCAAATAAAAGTTGTAGCTCTCTTTGTATGTGTAGTTGACATCGTAAGTTTGTACAAAAATCTTATACTAAACTAAACATACAAAGATCTACAACTTTTATTTAAAACATTTCTCTGGGAAAATACATTTAAGGGCAGTTTTGGGGGAGGGGTGAGGTTAGGTTTTTCTCTAAAGTACTATTTTAAGTTTACTATACAATTCTGTCATCTAAATAATGTTAATTAGAATTAAATATGTGCTTTGAAATTCCGAATTTGAAAAAAAAATCGGATGATCAGAAATGCGTTTTTACTGAAATATATTTATCAGTTTTTTGGTATTTTCTCGTAAAAATGGCTCCAACGAGTTTCTTTAAAGTAGGGATGTATACTATACATATAAAGAGCTACAACTTTTATTTGAAACATTTCTCCTGGTGAATTCATTTAAGGGGCCTTTTGGAGGAATGGGTTATGTTTTTCTCTAAAGTGCTATCAAAGTTGATTATACAATTCTACCATTCAAACAAAAATTAATTAGAAATAAATAGATAGCTAAAATTCCGAGTTTGAAGCAAATTCAGTAAACCGGAAGTGCGCTTTTACTGAACAGTTTTTTTTTTTTTCAGTTTTCGACAAATTTCATTAAAAATATGATACAGAAACTATAAAATTTGTCAATTATAATTTTGAGAACTGGAGTAAGAGAAAGTTGTGTGAGTGTTTCTCACACGAGATTTTTTTTTTGTTTTCATTAAAAATAGGGTTGTCTCCTCATGGGGGAGCTAATCTGAAATGAATTTTTCGTTAGGGATTTGGGAGTGGTTACATCTTACCTCGTGCCACGTAATGTGCCTGTTTTTTTTCATCAACGTGGAGCTTATGATGATGGCTGGACTGGATAGTGATGAGGGGAGAGATATGAGACTTTCTTTTGTTCAATATTTTGTACAAAGTTAACACACATAGGATAAAGTAATGTTGTGGTCTCCTTTGTGGAAAGGCAAAAGGTATCCTATCCTTAGATAATTTATTTACAATAATAACAAAATATTAACGTAATGAAATAATGGTACTAATAAGTAATTTACTGTAACAACTAGTAATAAATAATTGAAGGTAAGATGAGGCTTATCTAAGACTTAGCCATAAGGTATTATACAAAGCATTATGATTGCTAATATTATTAACAATTATAAATACCACAGCTTGTTGTTACCAATAATGAAACATAATCGGATTAACATTTTTAAAAATCAAAAATTAGAAACCAGTGATATAATATATAAAGCAAGACTAAGAAAGCTGATTTATTTTTTTTTTTTTTGTAAATATATTTTTATTTTGATGTATCCCAAGTTGAACGTAAAAACAAGAAGGTGTGTGTAGGTTGTATATAGATATATAAAAGTTTGTCCTTGAAGTTGGCAAGGAAATCAAGGGGCGAGACGAGTCCACCAACTAGTGTAGGAAGACGGTAGATCTATATAGATAGGACAATATAATTATCATTCTACCGTAAGTAAAAGAAAGAAAGGAGTGAGAGAGAAAATACAATAACAAAAAGAAAAAAACATAATGGTGTAGGCTGATAATCGTTAAGCCGTTTTAATTATATCTAACTTTATGGTCCGGTTGTTTGTTAATTTTAATAGATACAACAAGGAAATTATTGTTTTTAATCATTGTCGAAAGATAAGAAACATTTTGAGTTTTGTAGAGATACAACATGTATTGAATTTCTAATGATGTAAATCATGTAAATTCAATAGCGATAAACAGATAATAATATCTGGTCCAATGTTAAACGAAAATCACTTTTGTTAAATGGGTTTCGATAAATCGTTTTTGATATGCGTATCATCTACCAATTAAAGTTTTCACTTTTTTAATAGCTGGTGCAGAACTTTTACTAGGCACGAGTAACTAACTAATCCTTCGTAGTTATTGCATAAGACACAAGGAGTTTTCCAAAGTAATCCAGATGAATAAAAAAAGGTATGGTTTGTAAACTTTTCTTCCAAAAGCGTTAACGATTCTGTGTTATAAACATCTGCCGCCTAACCGCGCCATGGTTGCCACACTTACTGCACATCCATGGCGAATAGGCTGCGAGATTAAAGAGTACCAAGCTCCCACCTTTGGCAGCCGTATTCGGAGCTTAGGGTCATTCATTTTTCAAGCGACTTTCAAACTGTGAAGAACACATTTTCGTACTGTCCACCAAGAAGCCACTATAAAGCTAATGTTGTTCTCAACTAGCAAACCTAACAAACAAGAGTTTTAACTAGCTAAACAGATCATGAATTTTGATGAGGTCCGCATAGCTGGATTGGCATCAGAAATATTTTCCGTGATAGCCTGCTTCAATTTGTGGTCATCGAGACCAGTTTTGGGCGTTCGCAAAATCATTGTGTATATGTACTCTATGTTATCTTACTCTTTACTAAAACATTCTGATGACAGTCGAACGCCCGAAACCAATCGATGACCATAAAATGAAGCAGACTATCCACGGCTCAAAATCACCGCTCGCCAATGCTAGTTAGTGTAGAATACTACTACACACTCGTTTGCTCAGCAAATCTCAATCTCTACTCTTCATAACTATCTTCTTACTTAATCAAATGGTAATATTTAAATTGTGAGTTCAAGTTTCAGTAGAGCGTGTTTTTCATATTCAACTGTACTGTCGCTATCAAGTTCCTACCAGTATGTAAGGCTTGCAAAGAAAGCATCAAAAATAAATTAAACCAAATAATTTAAAGAAGGGAATTAGCTGCTACAAACAGGTTGATGCGACCTGATCGCCTTTCCTTTTAAGAAAGGACAAAGTTGTCCCTTAAATTAGTTAAAAGCATACTATGTTACTCGAATGTAACATGTTACTCGCTGAAGGGATATAAGTTTTAATTTCAAATAGGATTGCCACCTACCCTTTCGTAGCGTTCTCTTAAAAAGTGCAAATCTGTAAATTCGTTGCTTGGAAGAAAGGCAATGACCCCGGGTTAAAGACTATCCATACAAATGAATCCACCTTTGATCATATTTTGGAAAACTAGATACCTGAGTTCCTGAGAAACCTTTGACTACCTAACTTACTTTGAAGTCATTCTAAGTACCTAAGTCATTATTACCTGAGTTGTTGCATTTTTTACTTTCTCTTACTCTTAGTAAGAGGAAATATTGTAATCGTGCCAAATTTTCGATATCGAGTTTTCAACGGAAATATCCGTATTGAGGTCTTCTGAGACCAAAAAAGTGGTTTTTAGAAAATGGTCTGTGTATGTGTTTGTGAACAGCGTAGCTCACAAAGAAAAATCGTAGAAAGTTCAAACTTTATATTCCGTTTAGGTATCACCATGGGATCCGACAGTGGGTAATCTGTCAAAATTACTCAACCGGAAGTACCACTTTACTAGTTGATTTTTTTTTTTTTACTTTTTTGCAATTTTCTCAAAAATGGCACCGATGATTTTCTTGAAACTTAGTATATCAAGTGACACATACAAAGAGCTAAAACTTTTATTTGAAACATTTCTCCAGGAAAATTCATTTAAGGGCAGTTTCGGGGGGGGAGGGTGTGGGGCTAGGTTTTCTTCTAAAGTGCTATTTCAGTTTACTATACAAGTCTGTCAACTAAATAATATTAATTAGAATTAAATGTGTTGTTGAAATTCCAAGTTTGGAAAAAAATCGGATCACCGGGAAGTACGTTTTTACTGAAATGTATTTTTCAGTTTTCTGATATTTTCACGAAAACGGTTTCAACGATTTTCTTTAAAGCAGTAATATGTACTATATACGTAAAGAGCTACAACTTTTTATTTGAAATATTTCCCCTGATAATATCACTTAAGGGGGCTTTTGGGGCAGGGAAGGGGTTATGTTTATTTTTAAAGAGCTGTCACGATTGATTATACAATTCTACCATCCAAACAAAATTAATTAAAAATAAATAGATGGCCAAAATTCCGAGTTTCAAGAAAATTAATAAACCGGAAGTGCGCTTTTACAGAATAGTTTTTGTCGTTTGTCGTCGAATTTCGACGTACTCCAACGAATTTCATTAAATTTGATATACTAACTATAAAATTTGTCAATATCAATTTTTAAAACTGGTGTAAGAGAAAGTTGTTTTGAGTGTTTCGTTTCACACCAGATTTTTTTTTTTTTTTTTTTTTGAATAATGTGTTTCAAAGCATGCACAAATAATGCTTTGTAAGTTCATTATCCTAGAATACATCGCCTTTTATTTTCTTCGTTGGACAAATTTCAACATATTACCATATATTTAAAGAGAAATAAATATAGTATAATAAAATAAAACTTTACCCTCCAGAGTACGCAAAAATTCGTTAAATATTGCGCAAATATTGTACTAATCGTCACAAACAGTTAAATTTCTCCAACCGTTAACTAAACAAGGAAACCACAGTGCATGAAATGTCACTGATTATTATGATGTATGTCTGGAGACATTTTTTGTGCGTTGATAATGCCTGGCCAGAAAAAGTCGATGACATTTTTTGAAGCGTGATGAAATTATGGGCATCCAAGCAAACAATTTCAAACAACCATGCAATAGAAAGATATAACAGATTATTTAATTTAATGAGTAAGTAACACTGTTGTCCTCCTTTAAGGATCTGTAATCAGATTTGGACCATTTTTTTTTTTTTTTAAACGCCATGACGTCTTAACAAATTAATTAAGTAAATTAGAGCTTTTTAATTGAAGAGCTTTTCTTTGAAGAGTTTCCGTTATTTTTGTCGATTTAGCAAGATTTTTCTTTTTTTTTTGCAGATGGTCCTTGTCATTAATATGGTTTTATTTGATAAAAAGAAGGGGATATCTCAAAATTATTATAGTTTTTTTTTTTTTACCGGGCAATTCCGGTAAACGAATTTTTATTTTAAACTTTTGTCGCATCCCATTTAGTGAAGCGATTTTTCGCTTGTGAGTTTTTGTTCTTTGGTAAGACAGACACAAAAAAAAAAAATCACTTAACCTCAAGTATATATTTCTGTTGAAAGATTGACTTCCGGAAATCTAGTGCAATCGCATATTCCAAATTAGATCAGGTAGTGAAAAGTATAAAGACAAAATAAATAAATAATAAAAAATAGCAAAGTTTCGTTAAATATTTTAAGATTAATTCACAGGTCGACCACAATTTTTGGAACATTGGTAACTGAAGGAACTACAGCCGCCTACTTTTGTCGAAAGAATACGAAAGTCGTCCAGCATAATGAACGTTCAAAATAGTACATACAGTTGTGGTTTAGTTAACTCAAAAAGGGTAAGAGAGGACGTCTTATTTTTTTGTCTGCGTTTTGTGTTGAAAGTCAGTGCTTCATTGGCATTATTCTGCATGGAAATTAATACCATCCGCTGCAGAATTACATTATTCTATGTTCATTCATCATTTTTAGTTTCTACATTAAGTAAAATTCTATGCTAAAATTATTTAAAAAGTGCTCAAAATAAACATTAATAGAAAGCTATTCATATAATTTAATTTATCAAAAAAAGTGAACTTCGTTCTAGTAGTGGGGCAAATAAGGGGGGAGCCTAGAATAGTACATACTGCTGGGAGGTTACATACACTTAATACTTAGGAAAAGTGCAGTATTTACCAAAGATATTTCTTCCTTTATAAAAAAATAAATAAATAAATAAATAAATTTTAGAATATTCCCCGCGATGTAGTCTGCTTCCTTTTCTGGCCATTGGACCGGTTTTGGGCGCTCGCCCTTTCATTAGAAATGTTTTTGTCAAAACAGTGTATGCTAACAATAACATGCACAGAGCAAAATTTAGTTGATACACTCAACTTTAGTTCTCTGTAACTAGTCTATGTTCATCATACACAGTTTTGCCAAAAACCTTCTTCCTGATGAAAAGGCGAACATCCGAAACTGGTCGATGACCGCAAAAAGAAGCAGGCTATCACTAAAAATATCTCTGATGCTTTCCAGTTCTGCGGAATCAACCACAACAAATAAATTTTCACAAAAATTTATTTATTTTATTAATTTTATAATTTAAACTTTAAAAAATGAATCAATAATTAATCATAAAAGTTTAAAACCAAGATTAGATTCTGATAAAAGTTTAGAACCAAGATTCTATGAGGGGATTGGCTCTTCAGCCTGCGCCACCGCGACTCCCAAGGGTCTATTGTGGCACCCCCTAAGTTGGAGACCCCTCACCAGTCCTGTCCTTTATTTGAACTTTGGAATGGGGGGAAGCTCCTAGGTGGTTGGTTAAGAGCACCTCCCATCAGAGCACCCTCTCGAGTCCTGTCTGCCTTAATAGTAGACTTGATAGACCCGAGATGGGCGCCTGACTGAGGCTTGCAGGCGTTAGCTTCTCCTCTCCAAAGAGGCGAAACCTCAGCCATACAAACCCCTCGCACTGACACAGAACGTGCAGTGCTGTTTCCTCTTCTTCCTGACAAAACCTACACAGGCTATACGGTTCAGGTCCGATAAAATGGTACTCTCTCTCCCTGGCCAGGCGATCCGCCGCCTCATTGCCTCTGTGACCCGAATGCCCAGTACCCAGACAGGAAAACCTTACCTGGTGGGTACTAATTTACCTGAGTGCACCTAGGCAATTCCACACCCTAGCCAATCTCGTAGGGCAGCCTGGCTATCCGAATAAATGACGATTCTGGAGTTATGTGCACTCCCCGTATTCTTATTTCGGCGACGCAGGTAATAATTGCGATTAGTTCCGCCTGAAAGACCGTGGCTAGCCTTCCCAGGCTCACCAAGATGTCACATCTCGGATGTGCCCCGTACACGCCGGCTCCCACTCCTTCTTCCATCCTAGATACGTTGTGTACCACATAGATTCGCCTGAAATTGGCGGCCCGTTCTTCCATGCCGTTCTGTCTAATATCAAGCCTTCCAAAAACCAAACTGCAATAGGATCCGAAAAGAGGGATCCATAGCAGAGAGAGAAAGAGTGACACACACAAAAATTGGGAGTCTCACTCGCTACTTAGGCCACACTAGAGTGGGAGACTCTGTTTAAATACAGCTGCGCTAGCGCTACAGGGGACAGTCTTTAGAACAGTTTTACAGCAGTTTCAGCGCATAAGCAACCAACTCTACCTTCTCTTCAATCACTCTAAATCTCTCACTACCAATTTCTATATTTGTGTAAAGTCCTGGCAGTTTGTGTTAAGTTTCTCATTATACAGTGTTCACCATTATTTCCAGTTTATTTCTTCTTACAAACTAAATTCTCTCCTTCTCACACCTATTATACCAACTAATAATTGATGCTTACAAAACTGACACTTATAAAAAACAAGTACTAAGAAACTGTAAGCAGCATCCTCCATCCACAATAGATATAAACCCAATATTATAAAGTAGAAGCCACTCTCTAACAACTAATAACTAAACAAAAACTATACTTTAAAACTATCATCACCGCGCATTGAGCTGGTTTAAGTCCTTGTTTGACCATAAATCAATTTACCTATTGACCAAAACAATATACGTGACCATTACTTTAGAATATAATATGAACAACATTAACTTATATGTCTGTCATTCATTATACCACCACCTATTTATTTCTTTATCACCATTATATAACATGATGAAAATAAATGAACCGTGAACGAATCTCTCCTCATATAATTGAACCAGATGATGATGATGATGATGATGATAATGATGATGATGATGTTCCCTCCCACTACCTAAAACTTCCTATTCTTCATTTTTATACTTCTTCCTTATTTCGTGACCATAAACTATTCATCTCTATTCACGACTCATTCAAACTAATATTAATTTTAAACCTTTGAATGAAAGAAAAAAATTAAAAAAACAAATGAAACAAATCATTTCAACAGAAGATTAGCAAATCTCTGGTCATCAACAGCAACAACCACACAAAAAATAATAATAACAATAATAATAATAATAATAATAATAATAATAATAATAATAATAAATAAATGAAGCAAAAAGAAAAAGCGGGTCACCAACTTTTGTTACGTTATACTTTAATTTAGCGTTAAAAAAAAATCTCTATTGCAGGAATGAAATTACGTATTTGTTGCGCTGAACACTAGAGGGCGTGAATAATAATTTACCTAATTTTTGCAACTCACAACGCCTTTTTTTTTTTTTGCAAAACAATATAAATGAATACTCAAACAATCTATTATTACATGAAGCTTCCTGTTACTTTCTCTTAAAGTAAGCGAAAGTATTGAGATCTTGTCAAACTTAAATACCCCCACTCCATTACAATTTATGGTCCAACAAACCTATAAAAGAATTGTTGAATAATATGTGGTTGGATCCACAATGCTGGAGATGAACATCTATGATTTTATCCGTCATAGCATGGCTCCATTTTGTTAGTTTCATCCATCGCCAGCATTGTTTGCAATCAATTTTGTGTAGTGAGATGATTTAAAAACCTTACTTTGACGATAGATGAAAATCTGAAACCGTTCAGTATCAAACAAAAAATGAAGCATGCTAGGACGGATAGAAATCATAGATATATAAGGAAGCTTAGCATTTTCAGTTGAATCATGTGCTTATACAGTTTCACTTGATCGATACATTTTTGTCAGATGCGGTAATAGTATCTAGATTAGATTAGATTAGATTAGATTGACACAGGGAGGGAGGACTCAAACCCAGGCGCTGCAGCCTACCCGTTGAAGGCTTATTGTGCCAACCCCTCAATACCTAGAAGAGGAAGCCCCCCTCTTCATGAGGTCCAGAACCTTCCCCACCAGTCCTTCTTGGAATACGATTTCTTCCGGTCTCAACGTGCCGAAAATCTCGTACCGCAATCTGCCGATCGCAACGCAATCAAATAACAGGTGAGAGGCCGTTTCCTCCTCCTCCTCCTGACAAAGTCTACACAAGGTCTCCGAATCAATCAAATCCACCTTGTGCAGATGTTTCTTGAACCTGCCGTGCCCGTGAACAGGCCCGTTATGAGACAAATCTGACACCTGCTTAAACCCAGGGTCTCTCTGGTTCTTCTTCTACACAGCTCTGGCATGACCATTTTGCCATGTTTTGCTCCAGTACTTAGCCTCCAGTGACGATTATGTTCTCACCGAGTCCATTCTGTCAGAGACGCACTCGCTATACTTTTGGCGATTCCCAGAACAGGTTCTGACCCATAGAAAGGAGTATTCGCGCCATTCCTGGCCAGTTGGAATTGCCTTTAATCCCCTTGTGTCCTAGCACCCATACTAGCCGCACTTTGTTGTGCCGGGACAATGCCTCCAGGGAGTCTCTACACTCCCTGACTATGGAAGAAGTGATTCTGAATGCCCCAAGTGCCTTTAGTGTAGCCTGGCTGTCCGAGAAGATGCACATCTCCCTATTCCTAGAGTCCATACGCAAGTTCTCCTCAGCACTGATCTTGATAGACTTCAGCCTGAAATACCGTGGAGTAACCACCGAGGGGCCTGTCGATGAGTACCTCCGGTTCAACTCCATTTATATCGGCTCCAGTACCGCAGGCCATTTTGGACCCATCCGTAAACCAGGATCCCCCAGTCCGGCCTCGTTTGGTATCTAAGAAGCATTGGGTTTTGGGCTTCTTTCGATTTTACCTTTTCGAAATATTTTGTTCACATACACGTATACAAACACACATAGACCAATCGGTAAGCCTGCTTTACGTACTCAGAAGACCTCCTCAAAACATATATGTCCGGTGAAAACTTAATTACGAATTCGCATAAATGCAATATTTTTCAAATTAAATGAAACCTTGAGAGTCATCAAACCAATATCTTGTTAAAATAAGTTATTTTATGACCAAGTTCGCTACATTAACTGTCTAATTTTGGTTAGGTTATTGGGTTAAAGATAATCCCTAAGAGAAAAGGAGAGGGAATCCAGGACCATTAAGAACTGAAACCGAGAGCGTTAGTCGTTCATGAGAAATAAATATTACGCAATTTAATGAAACAAAAAAAAAAAAAAAAAAAAAAAGCTCTGATTATTCATTAAACTATTCTAATTGAGAATAGTGGCATCATTTTAAATCTACATCACACAGCTCTAATTATAAAGAATTCAAATAGTCAAATTATAAATATAGTCTTAGAAAAATAATGACTTGGACTCTTGTAAAAAAAAATAGGTTTTATTAAATCTTCATCGCGCAATTAATTTCTCATAATATAATGGAATCAAAATACATATGTCAAAAAAATAATTAATATATTATACATATACATAATATAAAATAAAGTTCTGGTTACATCATCATTGAGTTTTAAATATATGTATATATAATATAAATTCACCATCTTCAGACCATGAAAAATATTCAAGACAAGCCACTATTGCTTACTTTATAATTCTCTCCCCCTCAAGTGGGAATCATACTTCTACGTATATTATTAAAATTAAACTATTTTTTTATACATTTTTTTCTCATTTTAATTAAGAAATTTCTTAGAATTATAATGTATTTCTTATTAAAAAAGTTAGGAATTTTAATGATTGGATTTTGTACTTAATTTATTTTTATTTATTTTCTTTATTAAAAAAAAATGTTGTAAATAACATTTCTATTAAAGTAACTTAACACGGAAATAAAATAAACGCAATTTGTTGACAATGTTGAATTTTTCTTACCATGATTTATCTTAATGGGTAATGTTGAGATCTGATCTCACATTATTATTTCACTGGGATGTGTTTTAATTATGTGTCTTATCTGAATTTTAAGATCTTCATTTGTAAAAATATACTACTGATAACAAATGTCCTTCTGTATAATGTAATCTAAAAGTGATTATATCCCAGATTACATAGCCCAGAAAAGAGTACCAATAATATACATTGAACCAAAAACCTTGCAAGAAAATTTGAAATTTACTAGTTACAAATTCCACAGAACTACCTAAAATATATAGTTTTTCTTTGGGAAAAATGTTAGAAATAAAAATAACACGATTAGATCTATATCTATACAGTTTAAAGGAAATCGTTACAGTCGTTTTCCAGGAAATCCCCCCCCCCCCAAATTCAAAACTTATTTCGTAAAGTCTCACTTCCGGTTAATCGATTTTCTTTATTTCTAATGTATATTAATATTTTATAATTGGAAGAACTATACATTGTACTGTAATGATAATTCAGAGGAAACCTTATTAACACTATTATATATAATGGGGGGTTGATGAAGGAGAGAAATGCTCTGGTTAGAATGAATTAACAGAATATGATTAACACTGTATAATATGATAAATGACACTGACTGCCTGGACTTTACTTTTTGAAATGATGAGAGTATGGTAGAGTGGTAAAGGGTAATGATTACACGTAGTGATTGGCTATATGAACTCAGTAGTATGAACTGTTCTCAAATCTGTCTCCCGTGCTATATCTATGTGGTTTCTCCCACTCCACTCCGAGAGAGTGGTCCTGTCATTTTGTCTCTCTGTTGCGAATATTCTCTTTAGATATATTACAACAATTATAATACTAAACAATTTTTCCAGGAAAATATCTCAAATAAAAGTGATAGATCTTTTATGTAAGTAGATTATATAACAATATTGTAGCTTGTTGAAAGGGATTATCGCAATGCGACCTGAAAGATGTATTGTGCCACCCGGAGCCTTCTCAGTGCACAGCCGGCCTCTAAGCAGTGTTCTCTAGCTGCAGACACGTCACTGCCCATCACCGGACAGTGAGTTATAGAGGCTCCTAGGAAGAGAAAATGCTGGATGCTCCTAGGAAAAGGGCAGCATGCTGGATTCGAACCCGGGAACTTTGCGTTGCTAGTCCAGCGCGCTACTCTGAGCTAATCCCTGTCTTCTTCCCTTGGCTTAAGCCAAATAACTAGGGACTGAGACCTTAGTTTGTGTACTTGTATCCCTGTCTGTAAAGTGTAGAGTGTATGTCGTTTAAGTGTATTGTGTGTACTGTATTGATGAAGTGCATGTAGTACTAAACTGTGGTAACCCGTGGTATCGCTACTCCCGAAGTAACTTCATGCAACACATACCCCTTGCGGGCAATATTGTATACAAAGTTTAAACAATCCTCAAGGTCGGTTTTTGAGAAAATCGTGAAGAACTAAGAAAACAAAAATTAATTCTGTAAATACGTATTTCCCGTTTGATGGATTCTGTCAAAAACATTCGCATCAGGTAGTAAGTACCTAAATGGAATACAAAATTTGAAGCTTCCACACAAACACACAGAAAATTCGCTAAAAACCGTTTTTTCGTATTTAGAGGACCTCGAAACATATATTTCAAGTAATTTTCACGTTACTTTAGTACTGAATGGCAAATGTGCTAAATATTTCATTAATATTTCTTTGCCATTTATATTAAGCAGATCCGGGGGGGGGGGATAGTCCAATGAATGGCTACTTTAGTAGCTAGCGAGACGACGTTCTTCCAGATCTCGTCGAAAATCAACTGTTTCAATACAAATGTTTCACGGAAAAATGTTTTAAGTAAACTGATCTCTAACTTTTCTAGTTAGAAAAGTCTGACGTCTTAAAAGAAGAACGTCCATCCCTCCAGAAACCTTCGTAAAAATGGATATTTTCAGACAAATGTTTAAAATACAAATGATAGAATCTAAATGAATATTCGTATAGGGCATCGTAGAAAGATTAAAGAAAATTGGGAAAAGCTAAAAAAAAAAAAAATCATTCAATAAAGTGATACTTCCAATTGTTGAATTTCCACCAAAAAAAGCATTAATAAAATAAAATCGAAAATTTGGGACATATTCGCAATATTTCCTCTTATAGTTTTAAAACAAAGTAAAAATGAAATCCTAAATATAACCTTATTACAACCTATCAACCTTAACCTTATTATAACCTTAGATACAACCTATCAAATGATGCCTTATCACATTCGCATAAGAACTCTCCTTTTTTTGTCGATCTCATACATAAGAAGCCTTCTATGTTTGCCCAAACTGACAGATAAGTTTTCAACTAAATTTTCTATCTCATAAAGATAAGAGCGAGTCTCATAAAGACAACCCTCTTGAGATAAAAAATAATTTGAAATCTTATCTGTCAGTTAGAGATAAACTCATTGATAAACGGGAAAACAGGAAATGCTCGTGATTTTTATCTGGCTGATAATATCAGCGTATTCTGTCATACTGCATTATTTTATCTTCTTGCCAAGCTCTGGGGGGAACAAATATAAAAAACGAATCAACCACGAAATCTGATGAGGAATTTCACAATTCAATAGTTTCTTCAAAGTTTTATTATTATTCAAGAGAAGGGTGGGCTAAACCTTGCGCTATCCAAAGTGCCCATGGACCCCATATAGCTGCCCCAAAAGAATTAACAACTACCGGGTCTGGAACAAAAGTCCAGGGCCCGGGTTTCATAACCTAAATTTTACCATAGTCCGAACAAATCGGATCATAACCTTAAAAGTATCTAGCCTAAGCTCTTCCACCGATATCCTGCTCCGGCCAAAGCTCCTGAACCTCATTCCTTCAACAATTGTGGTGCGTAACAGAAACATTAAAGTTGAAGTCAACTCTTGACACGAACTTGATAGCCTTACTTTAGAAGATGGATAAAAATCCCAAACAGGTCACGAACATCAGAAATATGCATGCTACAATGGATGAAATTCCAGATAAATCATATATTATTTATGATATTTATATTAGGATGCCATTTGTCGGGCAGACAAAATAGGTATTATAATCGATAAATTTGAAGTGACGAATGACAGAAAAAGAAAAATCCCAACAAAATATTCATTGAATGATAAATTTAATAATTAAACGGAAACGTGTAGTTTCGAAACAAACAAAAAAAAAAATCTAGCGGGAAAAAATATTTAAATGAACGATAAAATATGTAATTACAACGATATCGCATTCGTACTTTACGTTATTCATGTTTGGTTATGTTATGGTATTCATTACTTTTATTTTATTTGCTTTGTATGTATTTTTTTTAATCACATACTGATAATGGCTCTATTATGTAATACTACAAATATATAGTGCAATGGATGGCGACCATTTTTCATAAGTAATTCAAAATTGAATTTACTTTGCTTTTAATTCCAGCCCATATGTTGGTTAATTCTTATTACTAAAGTAAATTAAATATAAAGTATTCTGATTATATATATAATATCATTTAATTTAATTAACAATATCATTTAGTAAAATAGGAAAATAAAGGAAAATATTGAGAGGAGATACCTCAGGTGGGCTCTGTTTTCACCCTATTATACCAACCTCTTGGAAGGCTCTATATAGTAAATACAGGAACAAATTAAAAATATATATTGAGTGGACTGTATATAATATAATATATAAGCAAAATGGGCAATTAGAGATTTATAATTATTATATGGGAAAAAATGAATATATAAATAAAAATTTAAAATAGGTAGCAAATATTATTTATTATCACTTCCAATAAGCCAAAGGAATGGCGCTTATCATAAAACGCAGAATCCTTGTTACCAGTGTTGGAAGACCTATATGTCCTTAGCCCATATCGGGGAAAGGGGGGAGAAGAAAAAATAGGAATAAGGAAATCATTTTTATGTGCATCCAACTCTTGAGTGTTGACCAATACATTGGTACTTGGCTGATTAGGGCTCCCAGAAGCTGGACGGCAGAAAACCAACCGAAAGTACCAACCATGTGATTTCACAATACACTTATGTAGGCCCACGAGAACCGAGCCGCTAAGTCGACAAAATGACCAGTTTATTAACACTACCCAGGAAAACTAGAAGTAACAAACTTGGGTTTTCACAATTAAGGGCAATCGAACTGGCATGAATTGTATAGGTTATTATACTGCGACCTATTTCAAGCAAATGTTGCATAACGACATATTCCTTCGAGCTTAAAATGTCGATTGACTGAGAGAGGGAAAAATGCATTGGTTAACCCCTCACTACTCTTAGAACACAGCCTAATAAATTAGTAAATTATTATCCCCCCCCCCAACCGAAATAAAATTATTGTACGCTGTTGGGGGTAAATTTAAATTTAGATTAAATACCGAACAAATATAGTACTTTAATAAATTTTACTAACTTTGTCAATGAATTGTTTAGTAATATTGATTGAATTATCACTTTCGTTTATTAAAATGACTGTTAGACCTTAATTTACTTTATTTTTTTATAAAAACAAATTAATTAGAGTATTTATTGTTTTTGTTTTTTTTTTTTTGGCGAAAAAATACAAGGGAGTGAAAAATTATATTTTTATGTTATGATGTGAATAACTGCTATATGATAACATAAATTAGAAGTCGAACTTCCTGGGTGGGCAATGTAATTGTTGCAGTATTAATTGTAGTTGAAAACACTTAATTGTCCTTTAGACAGACGTATTTTGTGGTGTGATTTAATATGTCCATTACATTTTATTTATTCAATTATTTATAATATGTATGTTTAGACACTACAATATTATTACAAATAGAGAATTGTATAGAAAAACAAATAAATAAATAAATAAACACGAAAATTTATGATCATTCAATCCCAATTATTGAAAATTGTTTCATATTATAATAAACAGAAACAATGAATTATCTATCTATAAAAACTTCATGCAGATAATAGATATATGTGTATATATTTTTTTAGATCAGCTGAAAAGCTGATTGAAATTAAATCATCAAAAAACCTAATATTAAGTTAATAAAATTAAATTTACGAAAAAAAAAAATTATGTGACCCAAAAAAATGATTTTCCCTTCAAAAACAATTTCCAACATTTAAACAAAGACATTTTCCGTGGTAGCCTGCTTCATTTTGTGGTCATCAACCGGTTTCGGGCGTTCGCCCATTTTCAGGATGCGTTTGTCAGACAGTGTGATAACACAGACTTGCACAGAGCAAATTCAGTTTATACACTGACTGGTCTTTTTAATTGTATTTTAAAACACATTTTACGTGTACGTAAAACACATACGTAATAATATATATTTAATCTAGAATAATTTATATAAAAAGACATTTATTCATCATTATAAACGAAATTTTACAAAGAAATAATATATAAGGTATATTATATATATTCGTGAAATAATTTGCAAGATGACATACAATAACATATTAGGACATTACATAATACATTAGTAATAGTGGTACATTGAATTGTGTTTTTAAAGTTTATGACTTTAGTTCATTAAGTTTTTGCGACCTTTCAGTTAAATAAATTGCATTTTTTTTTAATTTTTTTTTTTTTTTTTTACGTAGGTAGATAATCTAGATTTTTGCTAAATTGTAAATCTTCTTTTTTCAATTTATTTATTTATTTTTTAATGTCTTACCTCATTACAGCATAAAGATATCTTTTTTTTTTTTTTTACTTTATTTTTAAACTCAACCAAATGCTATAAATGGAAAGTTCAATTTTCAAAACATTAAAGTAGTAATTACTTGGCAAGAGTTTTCGAGTTAAATGGAATTAATGGAAGCGTGAATTATTAATATATAGATATCATATTTTTTGACCTTGTAAATTAATTTTTATTATATTAAATCTGGATAAGATTCAAGAAGCAATAAATTCGCAAAAGAAGTGCCTACGTCAGCATGGAGTATTTCAAGGTTTTCAAGAGTAGAGAAGCTTGACGTGTAATTAGACATTGCTTAAAGACAAAAATATCTTAATGGACAGTGGCGTTCTAGGAAGAGGAGAGAATTGTACAATTTGTATGAAAGCCAGAATATGAGTCAAGCTCGGCTTGAATGGCTTGGCTAATTGGAGACATTGGAAGAGACAGACAGCTCTGTGGAAAGCTAAATGGAAAATGGTAGATCCCTCATGAGATGGCTTAGTCGGGTTCGAACAGGACCTTTCCCAGATAAATGTGAGGCACCTAGCCACAAAACAAAAATGGTTTTCGGCTGTAAATGAGGCCCAAGTGACTAATTATAATGACCAAGGAGGATAGATAGAGAAGATTTAACCTTATTTTTATGGACTTTAAAGCAAGACTTTGTCACATATCGAAACCTAAACAAATATTTCTCAGCCCTTTCTTCTGTTATAACTTAGCCTCTTGTAGCTAATCCTTCTTCTACATCTTTTAGCATCTATTTCGATGTCTCCCCCCCCCCACAATTGCTTTCTTCATAAGATAAATAGATACAATCTCTCTTACTGTTTGTTCCAGACATTCTTATCAAATGCCTAAACAAGTTTTTCAACGTTTTTCCTCAATTTCACGAAGAATACTTCAGTAAACAAACATTTCATAGGCTTGTTTAACACATGCTGTAAGCCAGTCATGTCCGGAAATCCATTTCCATCGTAGGGACTTGTTCATAATGACTATGAAATTCCATTCGTTTCTGAAGTTGCCAAATCTCGTTACAATAGCTTTCATCAAAAACTCCCATCATATCCTAACGCTATTTACAGGTCATATGGGAATTTTTGGGAATGAGGAGGTGGATAGGTTTGCCAAATTGGAAGCCTCTCTCCCTTTCACTGGTCCCGAGCCTGCTGTTGGTGTGTCTTTTGACACATGTCTGTCAGGCTTCCAGTCATGGACAGCCTCACAGCACTCATCCTTATGGATGTGTACAGTAGGTTGTGTCGGCAGTCTAAAATGCTCATTGGGGGTCTGGGCAGGGCTTTAAGTGAAGGAGTCCTGAGTCTTTCACGGACCTCCTTCAGGTATCTGGTTGGTTTCCTCACTGGGCATTATGGTTTAAGGAGTCATCTACATACAATGGGGCTCATGCCTGACCCCTTTTGTAGAGTCGGTGAGACGGAGGAGAAAACCCCATCCATCCGGGCTGTGAGGAGATTAGGTTCAGTACCTTTGGCCGGAATAGGATATCGCTAGAAGAGCTTAAGTTTTGTCCGTTCAAGGCTATGGTCCAATTTGTTTGGACTGTGGTAAAACTTAGATGGGTAAAACGCAGGCCTGGACTTTTTTTCCAGACCTGGTAGTTGTTATTCTTTTGGGGTAGCTATAATGGGCCCAGGGAGGCTTTGGATAGCGTAGGGTTTCGCCCTCCCCTGCTTGAATAATAATAATAATCCTAACCCTCTAGTAGCAAATTTATCTTCAGCGACATTTCTTTCTAATCTTCAAAGTCGGCTGAGGCGCAGATGGCCATGTGACCAATTGGTTGACTAATGTTGGTCATCATTGGATGTTCCAATATCATGCCATTTGTATTTTTTGTTTCTTACATCAAATTAACTTCTTATTCCTTCTAGAACAATTACAATATTCAATAAAAAGAAGTTATTAAAAAAAAAATTATATATATAAGAATGACGTAATAACTTTAACGTAGTCTAATTAAACAATTCCAAACAACAATAGAAAAAAATAAATCATCGAAATTTTGCGGTGTAATAGGTAGTAAGTAAGTAATGGAAAGTTGCAAATTTCGTTGAAGACATACCTAACTACAAAAGACCTTTACCAGGAAGATAATTATAAGAATTATAACAAGTAGTGCCGATAACCTACATAAAATGTCACGGCCACTGTAGATAATAATCCTTTTAATCTTATCATTGGTTGCAAATAAATCATTCACATCAATTATATGTAATTAGCTGATTGCTAGGTAATTGCATTTTTTCAGTAGTTGAATTGAAAATGTATGAGCTATAAAAACCTACAGTAAACTTAGCATAAATTGATTTCAAATACTACAGTTATACGCTGCTAATTAAAGTTAATAATCCTTTGCTAAGTCCTTGTGAATATATAGTTCGATTCAACCACAGTTAAGTTGACACAATGTGATAATAATTATCCGAATAATTATATCCAGTTAGATGATTTGTTAGATTGGATAAGTTGTCCTAAAGGTTAAAATGTGTAAATGTAAATGAGCGTGCGTGGGTTATGTGGTGATTTGAACTTTGTCTGTGAATACCAAGGAGGGTTGAAGGGTTAATACCAAGGAAGTAGCACACGAACAACCACCAATGCAGGTTCTATACGGATTAATTTTTGCCAATTGTTATCTATTTCCCCATTAAATAGAAATCCTTTTTTTCAGACTGAAGTCTATTAATCGTGTGAAACCTGGTGACCTTTTTAAAATTTCATGCTACTAAAAAACTCAAACTAAGTTTATCTACTGAGATCTACTCAACCCAAATCGCTTGAAATAAAATATTTCATTCTTAAAAGCGAAAGAAGCCCCTTTCTGTCCCTGCGAATATCCCTTTCTCAGCGCTGACTTTATCTAGAGTGCACTTGGCTTCTTCAAAACTTCTCATCCCTTCCTTCAGCTCTTTACTTTGCATTTCTTCCACTATATCATCTGCCTAGGGTCTTCCTTTTCTTCTACTTCTTCAGATGATTTTTTTCCGGCTATTTCTTCCATTCTTTCGGTCACTGCTAAGCCGAACAGTCCTGGTTTTCGAATGCAACGTCTCCAGAAAACCATTTCTGTGGCATTCACCGTTATTACCTGTCATTCAGTGTCCAAGTCTCTGATCCACACATTATTAAGATGCCTTCTACAACAATTCTAACTAAATTTCCCAAAGACATTCTTCGATTCCATAAAATGGAACGAGGAGCCCTCGTAGCCTTCTTTGTTTGGAACATTCTCTTTTTAACAACCGCCTCAAAGCCACCGTTCTATCGACTATTGATCCGAGGTATCTCTCTCTCTATTGATTCGAGGTAGGCTCACCTCTCTCGCAGTGAGCATTGTTTACTTCCAGGTCGTCGGTCCTGCTTTCTCCAACCGCTAATTCTTAGTCTTCAGGCCCCATTTAAGATATTTTCTTTTTTCTACCACTTTACTCATTTACTTGAACGAAAATCACTCGATCATACTCCTTGAATACAGGCACCCCCATCTTAGTACATTACATGTTCCAATCTAAGGTAGCTCTATTTAAAAATATTTTAAATAAAGTAGGCGAAGCACAACATCCTTACTTCAAACCTTTTTGTGGTTGAGAAACTCCGAAACAGTTTATATATCTTGATAAAGATCATCTTCATACATATGTCTTACCACTTGCACCAGACTTGCCGAAACTTTACCACCCATAAGACTCTCCCATATGGTTAAAGAACCTTGGAAACCATCAAAAGGTTTCTATAAATCCAGAACAGCCAGATGCAATACCGCATTTTTGGCTATGATCTTTTCAATTAATTGCTTAACTACAAACAAATTATCCTGCATGGCTAAGCGTGCTGCAAAAACCTGCTTTCTCTTCCACCAACGAATTTATTGGTCACATAAGAAGTTGAAACGAAAAAATCTGAAAAATAGCTTTCTAGAAAAGCACAAATCTCTATTCGAACATCCAAGTGATTTTTCTTCAGCAATATTTTCTAATAGCATTTAATGATTCTAAGTGATTCAACTTCTCATCTTTGCAAAATATAGAAAAATATGAAATAAATTCAAGGAATAATTGCAAGCTTGGTGAAGCATATAAAATAGTGTTCATGCCATGTTAAAGAGGCTAGAATTACACCATAAATATAGATTTCCTTAAATAAGAACTTGTATGCAAAGAACTGTGGCGAAATCAATTATTTATAAAATGAAAAGTATTAACTACTGATCGATCGTGTGAAGTATTATTAAAGCATAACAATCTGGTGTGAAAAATTCACATGACATTTTGCGATTAATGCAATTTTCATAGATCTAATTGTATACAATTTTTTTTTTAATTTGAATACTATAATAAATGTTTTATGTCCCAGCTGACCCCCCGCCCCCCAAAGTTCAAAAATTATTTCTTGTGGAAAAGTGTTTAAAATAAAATTTTATCTTCTGGCTAAAAAAAAGAATAATTAGTAATAAGAAGCTTGGAAGTAAGTTGGTCTATTGGCTAGCGCACTCGCCTTTAGTGCGAGAATTCAGTGTTCGATAAACGAGAGAGCAAGGGTGTTGATCCAACCTCGTGAGAAAAAGTGGGAAGCTACAGATGGAAGCGCACCTAGGTAGCAAAGGCCGGAACTAAAACAGCGAGGGGACAGCGGCGTGCTTACCACTCGTCCACCAATACAAATCGTCGGCTGGCATGCCGTGGCCCTTAGGTTTTTATGTATGTACATAAATATATATTAGAGAAATAGGAACTGTTGTACTATATAAAGCAATGGTAGCTCTTGTAATAGGATCAAAAGAGAGGATCCGTAGCAGAGAAAGAGGGCCAAAAATGACAGGACCACTCTCTCGGACTAGAGTGGGAGAAACTACGTAAATATAGCGACGTAGATATAAAAGAGAGTTCATACAACTGAGGTCATTCGCCAGTCATAATGTGTCATTATCCCTTACCACTCTACTATACTCTACCATGTTAAGTGTAAAGTCCAGGCAGTCAGTGTTCACTTCTTATATTATACAGTGTTAGCCATATTTTGTTTGTTCATTCAAACCTGACCATTTCTCTCCTTCATCAACCCCATTATAGTCTTATAGTTTGTTATTTTTGATTTAAGTATCTTGAGTTCAAATATAATAAATAATAACGTAATCTAATATAATAAAATTAAAAGATTAAGCAAAATCCTAGAAACATTTCTTGACAAAAAAATTCATGTACCAAAAAAATAAAATAATAAAGTTCACCTGGAGATGTTGCATCGCCTCAAGTGCATTATTATTATTATTATATATATATATATATATATAACTTACATAATTGAGTGTCTCCGAAACTAGAACGAAATAACAAGTTTGAAATTTCTGAGGTTTTCCATTCTTGATTTACTACTAATGAACACACATACACACACCAATTTCTGAACCACTTTTCATATTCAAGGATCACACTTTTGGAAAATCTGACACGACTACAATTCTGCCTCTTACAGGAAAATAAAATCATTCTAATAATACATAACATTCGTAATATTCGTAAAATTCATTTATCTCTGCATATTCAATTTATTTCCAATAATAGTAATTTGATTTTATCACTTTTTTAATAATAATAAAAATAAAAATCTAAAACTAAAATCAAATGTAAGAAAATATTAACCTCTAAAAAAGGAGACTAAAGCCAACAAGATATATTCTATTGTTAAATAATAACATGTAGCATCAATATAATTAATTTAAACAAATCTATACGGCCAAGTTTTGCTATTTTTTTTGTAATTGTACTTTTATGATAAACTACCAACTTTCAAGGTAAACTGGCGGCAATATTGAGTAGGATGTTGTTAAAAATAAAATAACACATCAATTTATCAATTTGTTATAATTTTTTTCTTTTTTTTTTTTTTTTTTTATTCTAAAATTGTCAAAAAATATTTTTTAGATTCTAAAAATGATTAAAAAAAATTAAAAAATTAATTATTTTAGCACCTTTTCTCTCTCTCTGGACTGAAATGAGTATTGTTAGGAAGTGAAACAACTAAAAGTTTTTGAAAAGCAACCTATCTCTTTTATGATTTCATACATCGTAACATGCTTCATTTTCTTGGTTTTTCACCGGTTTCAATTTTATCGTCAGAGTAACGCTAACAATTCATGTGTAGAGAGTTGTCTTCAACTTGACGATTCTGTCACGCACCACACTGGTTGAATATATGTGGGAGGTTATGTGGTTATTTGTTTCGTATTTGTGTGTATACACAATATTTGTTATTTATATAATATATATAAAAATTGCATATATATATATAATTAAAATATATTGATATTCATCAGGATTGTCAATAACAGTAAAAAAAATAGAGAGCATGTTAACACACTGTAATACGTTCCGAAGAGAGGGATCCAAAGCAGAGAGAGAAATACAAAATTGAGAATCTCACTCGCTACTTAGGCCAGTCTAGAGTGGGAGACTCTGTATATATACCGCTCAGCTGTGCTAGAGAGTCTTTAGAACAGTTTATACAACAGTTAACTACGATCAGCAATCAACTAGCACGCACCACACTGGTTAAGTATATGTGGGAGGTTATATGGTCATAATTGTAATCATATTATATGTGTGTGATGGATGCAAGAAACTTAGAAATAATATTAATTAATAAATAAATCAAAATTAAGAAAAAGATTGACATTCCCTTGCAAAATGACAAGACCAGGTATACAAGTCCAATTACTTGTAGGTTCAAGAACAATTATGGCATTGTACTATTCCTTCTCCTCACAAGGGAGGAATTGAAGAAACAAAGAGAAGAGATATTTTAAAGGCAGACTTGTGCTAGAAATCAAGGTGAAAGCATCAGACCAGTATCCTATACCAGTATCAAGTTACAAGAATTTATTATAAGATTTTATTGTGATTTTCAAAGTACTTAATTTCTCTTAGAGAATATATTTAATTTAATCTACCGGTGTGTTCTTAATTATTCTTATACTTCTATCTCTATCTCAAGCATAATTACAAGCCCTTTATACAAAACCGCTCGTGCTACTACAAATACACATCATCAAACCATAACATTACATGTGTTATACGTAATATATCTCTCGCTACCTAATTTCTATACACGTGTAAAGTCCTGGCAGTTTGTGTTTCCCTCTCTCTGCTTCCTCTCTCTTCGGATCCTATTACACACATCAAGTTGAACCAGATAACCTACTAAGGAAAATGAAAAACAATAAATAATAATACTTAGAGAATAATAAACCCCTAATCTATGGCGCAACAGCCCATGAAGGGCCTAGGCTTGCCAGACGGCGATTTGAATAGGGGGGGCGTGTGGTAAGCACGCCACAGTTCCCACGCCATTTAGTTCCGGCCTTCGCTACCTTGGGCCCTACTAACTGTAGCTTCCCACTTTTCATCACGATGCTGGGTCAACACCGACTTTGCCCTCACGGGAATCGAACGCTGAATTCTCGCAAGAAAGGCGATTGCGCTAGCCACTAGACCAACGCGTGAGGGCACAGAGAATAACACCTATGTTTTAATGGAATTTTGGAAACTAATATTCATAGCTAAAATTCATACTCTTCATTCTAAAGCAATAAAACCAATCTGAAATTAAATTTTTACTTCAAGCCCAGAGTTGCATATCATTACTTGGTTCTATGTACGATACGCGCGATTTGACTTTGGATTTTATTTCATGTATTAAAATGAGTAAAATATATATGCTGTCCGAGTGGGAGTCGTCCCAACTTCTGATCCGTAATTATGAACGTAAAGCCCGTCTGAAAAAAATAGTCATTACTTTTAACTCCTAGAGTGCTGTATTGTACTTTAGACATCAGTTCTTTTGAATTACAACCTATTGAGTTGCAGGCAAATTTTACTTATTATTTACACAATGATTTCATCACGGCCAATTAATTGTAAGGAGCATTATAAATTATACTGTTTGAAATGCATCTAGTATTTCTCATTTTAAATAAAACACGTTTTACAATAAAACCAAACAAAAATAAAATAAAATAAAAAATATTAAAAACAATGATCTGGTCAATAATATCTGGCGCCCACACATCCTTGAAAAGAACGTCAAGGATGTAAGGACAATTATGTCAATTATAATTCCACAAATATTAATCAGCAATAAACTGATCATCACACGATTCTATCAATATTATACTAACTATATTGTAGCATCTTCAAAATAAATAATATTAATTTTATATTTTAGATCCGAGAAGGTAAAAGATCATTACTTTGAAATTGGAAAAATTCTTTTTCTCTGATAATACACTGAAATCATGATGTAATTCATGCAAAAATTTTCTTAGGAACACTAGATTCATTTAATTAGATGTAAATACCTGAATTACTAACAAAAAAAAAAAAAAAAAACCATTCTGTGAAGCATACTTTTTTAACTGATATGAGTAAAATATGTTTTCAAGGAATATGGTACGATGTTTATATTTCCTCTTATCACTATGAGAGAAAATAACTGCTTTCGTGTCAGATTTGCTATGTAAAAGTTTTCACCAGATCTATATATTTTGATGTTCAACGATTTTCTTTAAACTTTAAAAAACATATTTACGTAATTATCATTTATCGCTTTCATTCCAAACATTTTTTACTGGCGTGGGAAAATTTACTGATGAAATGGCGCTGGGAAAAAAACGATGTAATTTCAATTACGTTTTCTACCACCTACATCACAATGAAAATTAGAAAAATTACGTGTAAATGCGTTCCTAAAATTTCCAGTTTGAGGAAAAATTATTGAGAGGAGTTGAGAGACTTTACTTGAATGTTGTTTTTCTTCAGTTTTTACCGCGATTTTCTTGATAAAGAAAGCAGTGTATTTTCTCCCACTCTTAGACGTATTAAATTTGTTTGAAATGCAAATTTGCCTGAAACCTAAACAGAACCAAGTTTGAGCTAAAACTGGACTACGATTGCATTATTTGCTCTCACTAGAACATACAAATATTGCTGCCCTTAGATTTTTTTTTTATGCCTTAGAAGTCTTTACAGGATTTTGTTCGAAAATATGTAGTGTTGTCTGTTTAAAAAAGAAGTCGAAGGCTGGCAGAGCACTAGAAGGACCTGGACGGTAATGCTTACACATTCTGACGTGCTTAATAAAAAAAAAGAAAAAGAGTCTGTTTTATGATTGCTTTTGTAGTGGAAGAACGAAATGGAAAAATAATAGTTTTGGAAAATAGTTTAGTAAAATAATTTTGTGAAAATTAGCTAGTTCAAATAGTGTATTTTAGTGAAGGGGATAGAGCCAGTTACTACAATCTAGGTCAACGCAAACCAAGAGACAAAGGGCAAGATACAGTTAGGGTAAAACAATAAAACTCCCTCCAGATATGCCAGCATTATTTGAAAGGATTTGAACTATGAACTATGAAACTATCTGAATCATTCTTTCAGGACAGTCTGTGGTAGACATTCTAGCAGAACACTTCAGGAATCAGTGCCAAATATAAGTTAAAACCGTATGAGTTTATTCCAACTAATTTCAGTATACTTATAAGCATATTATTGTGATATTGTAAAGATTAAATTCTTTTAAAGGATAATATAATTATTTCAAAATAGTGGTGCTCTCTTGATTATTACTAATACTTTTCTCTTAAACATAATATATACTTACAAGCTCTTTACTAAACCGCTCACGCCACAAGCTACTACACTACAACTCAACACACCAATTACATTTGACTTTGAAAGATTTACAGAATTATGGAAACAAATGTAATGAAAAAAATATATAATGTATGTGAGAATGAGAGAGAATTAGATAAAATGAATTTTAGGATATGAGAATAGAAATAAACTACATGATATGCTGACACTGTATAATGAATAGAACACATAAATTGCAAGGACTTTTACACTGTTTATAGAACTTAGGTAGCGAGAGAAATATAAAGAGACAGACTGGCTGAGTAAAACAAGTAGTAGATAGGTTGTAAAGCTGTCCTAACTGTTCTGCTTTCGTTCTATTTATATGTATCGAACTCTCCCTCCCTAGCCTGGGTTAGGTGGGGGAGTAACTAACGTTTTATTCATTTAATGTCTGCTTCTTCGCTCCTCGGATCCTATGAATCTTTAATGATTGGGACCCCATTACAAATAAGATGCAATTTAAAAACTCAAAACAATTTAATTCTTCATGTACTTCTAATAGAAAAATCAATGAGAACCTAGCCTATTATAGAGCATATTTCTACCCATATATTTCACCACCAATCTTTATGCTGCGTCTTCGGGGAAAAGAGTTAGATCCAGCTTCTCTAGTTACAGTCTACCGACATACTCTTTACTAGCCACCCATTTTGTCATCCTTTTAATTCCACCTTAGGTTTTCCTACCTTTTTTTAAATTCCACCTTATATCATCAATTTTGCATTCTTCTCTATATCCTCGTTTCTTTGTTTTCTTCCTGATTATTTCAGTATTTACATCGTAAATACTTTGACATTAACTTGTCAAATGTCCCCCCACCTTCAGCAACAACTTTACAACATATTGTACATTACATTCAGTGGTAAATTTCTACAAAAAAAAAAATATATATATTTTTTCCCCGTAATATTTGTAAATACAAAATTTTAACTAAAACTTTTAAAATGGAGAGAAATTCGTGTGAACAGAATTTATATCACATTTTAATCAGGTAAAAAAAAAATCTCAGTTAAATGAATAAATCATTTTTTTATTTTTTTTACGCAATGATAATTATTTTTAGCAATAAACAGAAGAAGGGAGGGGCTATGCCCTGGCTCAATAAGTGACCTAGTTGACCCCCAATCAGATAACTTTCCAAAACATTTTTAAAAATGTTTAATCTTTTTTTTAATTTTTATTTTTTCCTAAGCATATACCTAATTATTAAACCATTATCTGTGTTTATTAAAATATTCTTTGCAGTAAAAGAGGGCAAAGGTGGACAATTATACTGTGTTTTCAGGCACATACTTTTATTTATTCTCAAATCTGCATAAACTCTGTTTCATATTGTATACAGTTTCTAGCCTACATAAACCTAATTACTTACAGCTTTCTTTAGCAAATCGTTTTTTTTTTTTCATTCAATATATTATTATAGTACAGCCGCCGCCTTCTAAATGATTCTATTCTTTATCTAATGTGAACTTTCTTCAATCCTTACTATTTTATATTCAAAGTATTATTTTGCAACGCTAATTTAGTATGTAAATGTTTCCGCTACGTCAAACATACTTCCGCTCCTTCTTGTCGATTATTATTATTATTATTATTATTTTTTTTTTTTATTTAATGTCTTAATCTATTCGAAAGTTTTAAGAAATGGATATTTGTTTGAAGATATTGTTGTTGAAATATATAAATAATAGACAGGTAACATTTTTCTTACTACTATATGAGAAATTATTGTGATCTACTTAAATTATATATATAAACTGCTGGATAAAAGTATTGCATAAAGTTTCAAAATATTATGTTTTGAAGTTAAAAGGTATTTTCGTATTTTTATTTTATTTTATGGATTCATGTTGTTGAACTCTAATCCAAAGGAAAAAAAAGAACAACTACCAAAATTTTAAAAAAACCTGGTTTTATTACACAGAATAAAAAAATAAAGCTCAAAAAAAAATCTGTAAAATTCAAAATTAAAATGGTTCTTATTTATTATCACTTCTTCAGTTTTTTTTTCAACAGTATTTAGTGATAACTCCACTTGCTCTGATAACTGCAGTAAGCCTCCTTGGCAGTGAAGAGATAAGATTTTGGATAACCTCTTGAGAAATCTCATTCCATTCTTCAATAACTGCTGTACGTAGCACGTAGCTCCCTGAGAGTGTTAGGGGAAATCAGGCGAAGTCTGAGCCGTCTTCCAATTGTGTCCTAAAGGTGTTCTATGGATTTAGGTCTGGACTTCTGGGTGGAGAAACCAAACGTCGAATCCCAACATCCAGAAGGTATTCAAGGACAACTCAAGCAGTATGACATCTGGCATTGTCCTGCATTAATAGAAATTCATCGCCGACTCTTTCAGAAATTGGCACAACGCATCGCTGAAGAACCTCTTCAAGGTTTCTTCCGGATATTTAGCGTCCCATTTGCCACGATATGTAAGTCTGTACGTCTGTCAAAACTTATGCTTCCCCAAATCATTACACCGCCTCCACCAAAAGCCACTCTTTGAGAAATGTTAGCCTCTGCATATCTCTCACCTTGACGCCTCCAAACTCTCATCCAAAACTCTCATCCTTCAATCTGGAGAATGTAGGGTGAATCTCGGTCTCATCTGTGAATAAAACATGCCTCCAATCCTCTGTTGTTCAATTGACACGTTCTCGTGAATATTGCAGTCTAGCGACTCTATGTGCCCTGGTGAGAAGAGGGCCAGTAGCCAGGTATCCTGGAAGCCAAGTTTGCTTCATTTAACCTTCTTCTGACTGTCCTACTTGAAATATGGACATTACGAACATCAGCGATCAAGTGACTTAATTGATTGCTAGGGACGAACCTATTCCTTAACACATTCAGATGAATAGATCTCTCATCTTGCCGAGTTATACTTCTGGGACGGTCTGTGGCAGGTCTTCGGGAGGATTAACATTCTTGAAACAGTGGATTGGTTCATTTCTAGTCTCTGAGCAATAATTGACTGCTGAACCCCTTCTTCATGCTAAGTTACCATACGAACTGCTATTTCTTCAGAATAATTTCCTTCACGAGACATTTAATGTTTAAAAAAATTAAAACAATCTTTAAAAAAAAAAATCTGCTGTGAAACACTCACACAACTTTCTCTTACTCCAGTTCTCAAAACTGTAATTGACAAATTTTATAGTTTGTGTACCAAATTTAATGAAATTCATCGAAAACTGAAAAAAAAAACTGTTCACTAAAAGCGCACTTCCGGTTTACTAATTTTTTTTGAAACTCGTAATTTTGGCCATTCTATTTATTTCTAATTAATTTTGTTTAGATGATAGAATTGTATAATCAACTATGATAGCACTTTAGAAAAAAACATAACCCCCCCCCTCTTCCAAAAGTGCCCTTAAATGAATTTTCCCAGAGAAATGTTTTAAATAGAAAAGTTGTAGATCTTTGTATGTTTTAGTTTATATACGAAGTTTCAAGAAAATCGTCGGAGTCATTTTTGAGAAAATTGCGAAAAAGTGAAAAAATTATTTAGTAAAGTGGTGGTAATGTAAAACGCACTTCCGGTTATCCGATTTTTTTTGAAACTCGGAATTTCAACACCGTATTTAAATCTAATTAATATTATTTACATGGCAGAATTGTCTAATAAACTGAAATACCAGTTTAGATGAAAACCTAACCCCACCCTTTCCTCATAACTGCCCTTAAATGAATTTCACCAGAGAAATGTTTCAAATAAAAGTTGTAGCTCATTGTATGTGTAGTTGGTATACCACGTTTGAAGAAAATCGTCGGAGCCATTATTAAGAAACACGCATAAACGTAAAAAACCAACAAGTAAAGTGGTACTTCCGGTTGAGAAATTATACATCCCGGATATTTCCGGTGAAAACTTGATATCGAAAATTTGACACGATTACAATACTTCCTCTTACTAGGAGGAGTAAGAGAAAATAAAAAAAACTGATAACAATAACACTAATGAAAACTTTGTAAGAGAGGGTAATTTACTCAGAGGCAACGAAATGATATATTGGGATGATTTGTGTTTACAAAGTATTAACGGATTATTCGTTATAAAAACATAAATTGGTTTTATTTTGTTCTTCATTGGGTCAGAGTTTATTTAAAATGAATGCATGAAAAAAACAAAAGAAAAACAAATGTACTATCATAAAAGAAAACATTTTGAAATTTTATGCAATACTTTCGTCCTGCAGTTTATAATTCTAATAATATGAGTAAGAGAAGGTCGTTTGAGTGTTTCATATCAGATGTTTTTTCCCAGTGAAGAGGCTCAAACTTTTTTTCTTTTACACCTACAACTTTTATCTGAATCCTGTTTCTTTTTTCCCCACCAAGAAATTGATTTTTGTGCGGTTCTGGGAGAGCTGGAATGTCTTGATTCCCTATAGTGTACCCCCACCCTTTTCATATAACGTTTTTCATGTGATATGCTAAATTTTTTTTTTTGACAACAAAAGAAATTCAATTGTTGCTTCATGCTTTATCAATAGGATACAGGTTTTTTTTTTTTTTCTTCTTTTTTCTTTTTGCATCACTGAAACCATCTACTTAACTTGTATCTATGGATACCTACAATTATCTCTTTACAAGTCTGTATTCTATTTGTTTTTGTTCGCCTCCGTCACTAACCTCTAAAAGCTATATACAGTTAATGACAGTCATATTCATACACTAGTCATAATGTACATAAATGTGCATAATGTATACGAACATGCACTTTTTTTTTTTTTACCAACTTTATTTTTTAACATTTATATTTTAACAACATCAAGGAAGATACCGTAAATAAAAAAAACACGGAATCCAAAAATACAAGTCAATTCAAGGAGAAAGTAATTGAAGAATGGTAATTGAAAAACTTTACAGTTTCCATCAGATTGTAAAATGTTAAATTTTAGTTTCGTCTGTAAATAAAACGTTTTTCCAGAAATCAAACTGATGATTTCTGTAAGTATAAGCGAATTGAACCAGTGTTTTTTAATTTTTTTTTTATTTACAAACGGTGTCTTCCTTGCTGTCCTGGAAAAAAACGAATTTCTTTTGAGGGCTCTACGAACAGTCACAGGATTAATATTCCTTCCCAACCTAAAACTCATCTCCACAGCTACGCTTGGGGCACTTATTTCAGGATTTTCTTTCACTTTTCTTACTAGGAATCGTTCATCATAATCGCTGAGCAACCTTCTACTTAAATTTCTTGCCTTATTTTCAATTCTATTTTCATTTCTATACCGGTTAATAATCCTTTGTACTGTAGCATGGCTTCTATTTATTAATTTTCCAATTTCACGCAAACTTTATGCTCTTTTCCAATTATCAATTATGATTTTACGAATTTCACTACTCGTGTCTTTACCTCTTCCCATTTTCACTTTTAAATTTAAATTAGACAAAACATTAAACTGAATGTAATTTGACCAATGAATACCTTTAGAGATGAAATAGTAAACAATTATTAGAGAATGAATGAGTATATGTAGTGTGTGTATGAATACGAAAAGGTCGCATCAATTTGCTACTTTGTTTTTGATATTTATATTATTCTAATAAATTCCTTTAGACAAAGCAAATATTACTATATTATAGCAAACAGCTAATTGTGCCAAATATATTTCATATAAAGTTGGTAAAAAAAAAAATTACATGTTCGTATACATTATGTACATTATGATTTGTCATTAACTGTATGTACATACAATTTTTGCCAGTCTTGATAAAAACATTTTTTAGAAAATACATTAATATCTATGTAGCCAGATTTAACCAGATTCAATCTTTTTTTTATTTTTATGTAATTCAAACATAAAATTATTATAAGGTTTTTAAAAAACCTTCTCAATATTGCAAACTGTACATATACGAGATGATTTTTTACTTTCTCTTACTCCTAGTAAGAAGTATTGTTGTAATCGTGTCAAATTTTCGATATCTAGTTTTCACCGGAAATATCCGTTTTGAGGTCCCGTGAGTACAAAAAAA
>JAAEAF010006116.1:56930-72681 GCA_011037195.1 Triatoma infestans | reverse complement strand
AAAATAGCACTTTAGAGGAAAACCTAACTCCACCCCTCCACCAAAACTGTTTTTTTAAATGAATTTTTCCAGAGAAAACTTACAAATAAAAGTTGTAGCTCTTTGTATGTGTACTTGATATAACAAGTTTCAAGAAAAAAAATCGTCGAAGCTATTTTTGAGAAAAATCGCAAAAAAGTAAAAAAAAAAACTAACTAGTAAAGTGGTACTTCCGGTTGAGAAATTTTGACAGATGCCCCACTGTCGGATCCTATGGTGATACCTAAACGGAATATCAAGTTTGGACTTTCTACAATTTTTTTCATTTTTGAGTGGTTTCTAAAATCCACTTTTTTTTGGACTCAGGGGACCTCAAAACAGATATTTCCGGTGAAAAATTGATATCGTAAATTTGACACGAATTTGACACTAAGAGTATGAGAAAGTAATAAGGGTTGGCGAGTTAAAATGAATTATATAAGTTATAAAATGGAGTCCTACAATATATTACGTTACCAATTTCAATGTTACATTTGATTAGACGGGCTAGCTATAAGGGGAGGAACTTTTGCTTGTATATCTGAGCGAGCTTTATGTGATGTGGAGCACTCTATATCAAAACCAACAAAGCTTATACAAATTTAAAATTAAACTAACTGACAGACCCCCCCCCAATACCCCTCTAAAATAAATTTTTGTTTTTCAGTAAAATATTTCAAATAAAATCGATACATTTTTATTTAAGCAACTATGCATTCCAAGTTTAAAGAAAATCGTTGTAAACGTTTTTTCAAAAAAAATTCCAAAAAGACTAAAAGAAAACCTGTTTTGTACAAATCACACTTCCGGTAAACCGATTTGCTTCAAATTTTATAATTCTAGCAATGCTTCTATGTATATTGTACACAGGTGGTAAAACTATATGTTATACTAAAATATTACGTTACAGGAAAGCATGTATAATAGAAGTAGCAATTAGGAAAAATAAATTTGGAAAACTATTTTAGCGAATTTTGACATAGTTTTGGAAAATAAATAGTGAATTTTCCTTCAAAAATAGTGTATTTTAGAGTCAGGTACTATAATTTAAGGTCAGTGCTATTGAAGAGACAAAAGGGACAAGAAACAGTTAGGGCAAGACAATACACTCCCTCCAGACATATCACCATTAATTGAGAGGATTTGAACTACCGAGAGGAAGGCAGTTCTTTCAAGACAGTCTAAATTCTGCTTTAAAACTAGACAGTCTGAATTAGACATTCTACCAGTATTATTCATAGAGAGAGAATACATCAGTGCCACTTTAATTGTAAACTTTTGAGTTAAATCAATCTAGCTACTAAATATTTCGTTCAGTACATTTCTTAGTTAATCCAAGTGTCACAATAATAATTTATCTTGTAAATTTACTAATTTAATATATATGTTTTGGCGTTCGTTACGACCGCTGTATTCAATGTTGTAAATTGGATGTTGAAGTACGGTCATACAAAAGAACTCTTTTTAAATTTCTACCGACGTTTCGGCAAATTTATTGCCTTCTTCAGGTCTGTACAAAGGTTTTAATACAAATAAAAAAAAAAAATATATAGAAACAACATAAAATCTGAACTTAAAAGTAAATATTTAAAAAAAAAAAAAATTTTATTAATATTTATTTTGTTCATATTTTATGTTGTTTCTATAATAAATTTGCCGAAACTTTGGTAGAAATTTAAAAAGAGTTCTTTTGTATGACCGAACCTCAACATCCAATTTACAACATTTAATATATAGTTAAATTAAGTATTTAAAATGTGGTTCTTATTGAAATGTATTTGGTTGATGTGTTGTAGAGTAGTGGTACCTTGTGGCGTGAGCGGTTTTGTAAAAGGGCTTGTGTTTGTAGATTTTAAGAGAGAGAAGTAATAAGAATAATTAAGAAAACACTGGTAGATTAAATTAAATATATTCTTTAAGGATATTTGATGCCATTCAATAACACAGGCAATATGCTTATTAATTTACTGAAATTACTTGGAATAAACTCTTATGTTTTAATTTATAACTGGCACAATCCTGATGTGTTCTGCTCGGTGCCTCTTTCAGACTGTTCTTGTTTGAAAGCAGAATGCAGACTGTTCGAACGAATGCCTTCTCTTACAAAACAGTTGGCCAAGTGGCATTGTATTAATTTAACGGATTCTTGTGGCTTTGTCTCCCTAATAGCAATGACCTTAAATTACAATACCTGACTCTAAAATACATTATTTTTGCCAAAATTATTTCACTTGAAATATTTTTCAAAACTATTTATTTTTGCATTTCTTCTTCCACAACATTATTCTCTATTTCCAATACTTCTATCTCTATCTTTAAAATAGACACTCACAAGCCCCTTTACCAATACCGCTCACGCCACAAGTTACTACACACATAACATCACCAACGACCTTTCACATGACGCTAGTGTTCCTACAGCTCTGCAAATATCAGTTTTCAACGGGAAATGTTTCAAATAAAAGTGATAGATATTAATATGTATAGATAGTATATGAAGTTTAAAGAAAATCGTTGACGCCATTTTTGAAAAAGAAAAAAAACCACGAAAAACTGAAGAAAAAGCACTCTGTAAAATTGCGTCTCCAATTGTTATGGATTTTGCTTGAAATCTTCGTGTCTGATGCGGTAGTAGTGCCTTACTGAAATAGCAAGTTTAAACTTCCTCAGTTCCAAGTTTAAACTCCCTCAGTTCCAAGTTTGAACTTCCTGTGATTTTTTATTTTTTGAGATATTCTGTTAATGCACCCAACATTTTTACTTTCTCTTACTCCTAGTAAGAGGAAGTATTGCAATCGTGCTAAATTTTCGATATCGAGTTTTCACCAGAAATATCCGTTTTGAGGTCCCCTGAGTCCAAAAAAGTGGTTTTTAGCAAACTGTATGAGAACAGCATACCTCAAAAACGAAAAATCGTAGAAAGTTCAAACTTGATATTACGTTTGGGTATCAACTATGGGATCCGACAGTAGATCAGCGGTCAAAATTCCTCGACGGGAAGTACCACTTCACTGAATGTTTTTTTTTTTTCACTTTTTTGCAATTTTCTTAAAAATGGCTCCAAAGATTTTCTTTAAAGATGGCATATCAACTACCTTACAAAGATCTTCAATTTTTATTTGAAACATTTCTTCGGGAAAATGCATATAAAAGGCACTTTTAGGGGAGGGGGTGGTGGTTTGTCCTCTAAAGTGCTATTTCAGTTTATTTACACAATTCTATCATCTAATAATAATAATTAGAATTAATGTGTTGTTGAAATTCCGAGTTTGAAAAAATTTCGGATGGCTGATAGTGCGTTTTACTAAAATATATTTTTCAGTCTTTTGGTATTTTTTTACTTTCTTGCAATTTTCATTCAAAATGGCTCCGACAATTTTCTTCAAACTTGGTATATAAACTGATGGTATATAATGATCTACAACTTTTCTAACAAAACATTTCTCTGGAAAAATTCACTTAAAGGCACTTTTAGGGGAGGGGTGGGGTTAGGTTTTCCTCTAAAGTGCTATCATAGTCGATTTTTACTATTCTACCATCCAATCAAAATTAATTAGAAATAAATAGATGGCCAAAATTCCGAGTTTCAAAAAAAAAATAAGTAAACCGGAAGTGCGGTTTTACTGAACTTTTTTTTTTTTTCAGTTTTCTACGAACTCCAACGAATTTCATCAAATTTAATACACAAACTATAAAATTTGTCAATTACAATTTTGAAAACTGGAGTAAGAGAAAGTTGTGTGAGTGTTTCACACCAGATTTTTTTTCTCATATTCAGAAGTTCACAAAACAAGTGTTTCCGGTGAAAATACAAGTTCGAAAATCTGGCACGATCTCAAAACTTTCTCTTACTATTTATTATTAATAAGAAAAAGTAAATAACAAAAAATCTATTAATAGAAATAGAGATTTTTTCTTTATTTACTGTTTCCTTTAATAATAGTATTAACTCGCACTATTCTAACAAAATAAAATTATACGTAGATAAAATTTAATAAACTAATTTTATTATTATAAACTTGAGTTTACTGAAAAGGTAGTGGGGGCAAAAACCGTCAAATACTGGCTTCCTGTAGGAAATGTGTTTATAACTGGTTTAAAATGAATTTAGTTAGTTAAATTATTATTAGTAGAAGTTTTAGTTGGAAAACTATGTCTCATAATTACCTGTACACTTCTTAACTAAACATAACTTGTATCCAAATTAGCTTATGTATATTCCCTAGCTATATACACGTACATCAGTTAATTACATACTAGGTTTCCCTACCACACCAGTTGTTCTAATATAATAATTATATTATACTCGTATAAACTTATACCTTATTTATCTATAACATTTTCCATTGTCAGACTGTATTTATACTTCGGTGAAGATATTATACGGCAATTGGCCAAAGAAATTCATTTAAAGAAAAAAAAAATTATTACCATCCCTTTTTTTCGGTTACAATTGATGTGCCCTTCATCAGGAGCTCTAATAATTTTATGGGATTATAAAAAAAATTATATGTTTTACAGAATAAGAAAAAACGTAAATAAAAAATGAAAATTTACTTAAATATTTAATAGAAAATAGGAAAATAAATATCTCGACAGATGTAACAGAAATCTTATTGAAAGAAATAATTTAGTCTGGTATTTTATCCGTCGTAGCATGCATATTGATTATGTTCCTGACCGGTTTCGGATTTTCATCCATCGTTAGAGTAAATTCGCCAAGTTCGTGTAGAGAGTTCACTTCAACGTAATGTTTCTGTTACACTCACACTTGTTGGTTATATATATGTCTATACTTATGTATGTTGTATATATATATGTTGTGTATATCTGTATGTAATGACATACATACAACCAACAAGTGTGAATAATCAATGTGCATGCTACGACGGATAAAATACCAGATGTTATCCAGCATTGCGGACCCACCCATATATTCAACAAATAATTTAGTTATCAGAGATATTTTCCGTGATAGCCTGCTTTTTTTTGTGGTCATCGACCAGTTTCGGGCGTTCACCCATCATCAGGATGTTTTTGTCAAAACAGTGTGATAACATAGAGTTGAACAGAGCAGATCTAATTGATACACTTATTTAGTTGATACATTAAATTTACTCTGTCTTGATACATTACAGCTCTATTATGTTAACACACTTTTGACAAAAACATCCTGATGATGGGCGGACGCCCGAAACCGCTCGATGACCATAAAAAGAAGCTGACCATCACGGAAAATATCTCTGATGCTTTCCAGTTTTGCGGAACCAACCAGAACAATTTAGTATTATATTAATTAAACAATATATTAACGACTATTTAACAATACAAAAAAGATTAAGATACTTCCAGGGTAGAAAAGGGTTAAACGTTATAACTGAAGTGGAAGAATAGTGCATTTTATTTTATTTATTTATTTACGAATGATATGGGCTAGCTCACTTAGAGCTTTACACGTACAGCTAATTGAAAGGAAGTGAAAACAACAACAAAACAAAGTTGAGTCTTCTCAGAGATCTTGGCAGAATCTTGGTTCAATCTTCTGGATGGAGTAGGCTCGCCTATGTGGTAATGTGAAGCTGAGGATACTGTGTGAAGCGATAGGAAGAAATTATCCGTTAACTTAGCCATGTATGAGTATATATCTGGCATCTCAAGTTCTCTGTGTGTTTGTGTATTTCTGATAAACCAGGGAGCGTTTAGTGCAATTCGCAGTAACTTGTTTTGGAAAATCTGTAATCGTTTTGTCAGTGTGTTGCTAGCGGTTATCCGAACTGGGCAGGCGTATGTCAGGAGAGGTCTAAGGAGTGTTTTGAGAGTGGTATGGTGCAAGAATGTTTCAGTGGTACGTTTCGGTTAATAAGTGGGTACAACTATTTCAGTCGGGCGTATCCTTGTTGGAGTTTAGTGTTAATGTGTAGTCTCCAGGTGAGTCTTGTATCAAGGATTACGCCCACATAACACACTCCTTGGTCTTTTTGTTTCTAGGGAATTTCCTGGTTGTTAATTGTTAGTAGGCGAAGGTCTTCATTTCGAAACCGCCAGACAGCGAAGATTTTCGCTTCAGTTTTACATGGATTTAACTTTAGCTTCCATCGGTGAAACCAGCGAGATCTACAGTCTAGTGATGTTTGTAAGTCAGTAATGCTTTCGTTAATGTCTGTATTGGCAGAGGCTAACATGCTATCGTCTGTGTAGGTAGCTAATGGCGCTTTAGTAGGTTCAGGTATGTCCGAGCAGTAGAGGTTGAAGAGTACTGGGCTCATGATTGCCCCTTGTGGTAGTCCCACTAGTAAGTGCATTTAAAATCTAGTCTAATTTAGTCTAATTATGGGGAAGGATTAGAAAGATGTCAGAGATATTTTCCATGACTCAACTGAATCTGCTCTATTCAAGTCTATGTTATTACACTGTTTGAGAAAAACATCCTGATGATGGGCGAACGCCCGAAACCGGTCGATGACACAAGAAGAAGCAGGCTATCACGGAAAATGTCCTCTGATGCTTTCCAGCTCTGCGGAACCAACCACAACAATTAGAAAGATGTATATATGTGATGCGGAATTACACATTGAAAAGAACATATAACTGAAGTGTATGTTTGTTGCGAGTATTAAATCGGGTATAAAATTTTTTTTTTTGCTGTTTAAATTCAACTTTTTTGTTAATAGACCTCTCTTAAGGTCCCTTTTAATGAGTTTGTCAAATTTAGAATATACTTTCTTTATCAAAATATTATCCTATTTGTCACAAATTACAATAAAACAAATAAATGGATGCGTATAGGTAAAAACAGAATCCATGGCCGAAGTTGTATTAAACTTTGACCTCTGCGCTCCACCAATGGATAGCGTCATGGTTACAATTCCACATGAACTTTACCCCATATAATGTGGGTGACCCAGAGGTTATTGACTGGAACTAAGACAGAGTTCAAGACGGAACAAATTGTTTTAAAGGCATCCTGACTTTTCTAAAAATCCGTTTATTTATTTAGAATATATATAAAAAAAAAAATTACAATTGAGCAAATTTGGTATTCAGAAAAATTATTCGGAATTATATATCATATTTCACAGCCCAAGTATTATTAGTTGAAGATTTTGTACAAGAAACTGAAAAAAAAAAACACTTTGGAGCAGGGATCCCGGAACTAAGGCCTGCGGGCAGGCTCATGACGAAGCTTTATCCGGGCTCAATGAAATATTTACTTATTGAAACGGCCAATATGCAGATTGTTGCTCCTGTACGATTATTGTACCGTCAATAAAATAAATGAATAAAGGTACATTGATTATTTTTAAAGTGGACTGTATTTCGTATAAAAATAAAGGGAAGATGAACACACTTACAAAAAATGATATAAGATAGATGAATAATATTTGCATTTACTAGTGATTTTATATTATGTTTCTCTCTCTCTCGCTTGAACTGAGTAAAGAATGACGTTGCTGGTGCTGTGCCGGTGTCGTCCGTACTCACGTACCTCCTTCTGATATGGATGATGCTTAATAGAAGATAATGTTGCTCGTTTTGATGATGATGATGATGATGATGATGATGATAATGATAGTATTCTGATGTAGAAAGTTTGAAGAAGATGATGGTACCGCAAGTTCCACAATGGTTTAAAGTGTTGGTTGTACGCAGGCGTACAAAAAAAATGTCGAATAATGTTCCAGGTATGGCCACACCAAAAGTGAAATAAATTCAACTAGGTAATGTGCGCACTAACAGAGCGACAGAGCAACTAACTGTTTGTTTTAGAATAACTCATTGTTACTAAGTAAAAACATCGTAAGTTCAAAGTGCTGGCGAGCGAGAGATACTATCCATCCACACACACTAACATGAGAGAAATATATAATAGTTGTTTTGTGGTAGTAATAGCGAGAAATATGTGATGGATGCAAGAAATTATATCTATTTTAATTGAAGAAAGTTATGAGAAAAATGCGAGCTTGGTGGCAAAAGGTAGAAGAAATAACAGTTACAGGAAGAGTTCATGAACCTTGTTAGCATTGTCTACCCCTTCTTCTCACAGGGGAAGATTTGGACGAACAATTAGAAGACATTCCTTCAAGACAGTCTGAACAGACACTCAAGCCAGAACACTTGCTTTAGGAATCGCTCTCTTAAACTCAATGCCAATGATAGAGACTAATATTTATTCTAGATTAATAATTGATTTGTTAAGCATATAATTGTGATATTGTAAAGGAACCTAATTTCACTTGGAGAATATATCTATTTTAAAAACAGTGTGCTCTCTTGATTATTTCTAATACTTCTCTCTTAAACATATATATTCACAAGCCCTTTTAAAAAACCGCTCGTGCTACACACACAAGCTACTACAACACAACATCACCAATTACATTTCAAATACAATGTTTATTTTGTACAATTATATAGCATTATTAAAATTTTAATTTTATTTTATTCATTTTCCTTACGGACGTATATAATAAAACATTTTGAACTGAAACCTGGGAGAAAGCAACAGGGCCACATTATTTACTTGAACTATTTACTTGTCAATTGAAAAGTATTGCTGGCAAATTGGTCTTCAAAACAATTTGTAAGAAATAATAGAAAATTTACAACATACTTTTACATATCGATATTTTTTAAATGTGAAACACTCACACCGCTGTGAAACACTCACATGACTTTCTTCAGCTACTGCAATTTTTTGAAATTAGAATCGTTAAATTATCTTTAAAGAATGTTTAATAAATGTTAAGTTAGGTTTGCGTTACTTATAAATAAAGGCTTATCTGAATCGATATTGTATGGCAGCGCCCCCTCTGTCTCAACCCTTTAGTAAAGCTTGAAAAACAGTTTCTGTTTGACGCTCTCCCCCGAATAACAGCAATTTTCTAGAAAAATACTTCAAACGGAAGTGATAGGTTTATATACCATCTCTACAGTTTGCATTCTAAGGGGATAGAAAATTTATATAGCCATTTCAAGCAAAGTTCCAAATAACTCAGAAAACTGTTCAATAACTATTCAATAAAGCATATTTCCGGTATTCTTTTCACTTCACTTCAGATTTGCAATTTCAACAATGTTTTTAGTTTACTTTAATAATATATTATCGCTGAAGTAAAAATAATATTATTACTGAAGTAGAAAGCTTTTACAACATTTTACAAAGAAGCTAACTTTGCTGTTCTCCTAGAAATCCCCCTCCAAAATCTATTTGCCTGGAAAATGTTTAAAACAAAAAAAAAAATGATAGCTATTTGTATTTTGAATATTGAACAAAAAATGTTAAAGAAAAACGTTGAACTCATTTTTTTTTTTTTTTTTTTTTTTTTTTGAGACAAACGTGAAAAAGCTTAAGCGATAAAGTTGCACCTTTATAATACCTAGGAGCAATTATTACAGAAAATAATGAAGTATTTGAGGAAATCAAAGCCAGGATCATGGTTGCTAACAGGTGTTTTTTGATCGCTTCAAAAGGTGCTACGCTTCAAAGAGCTATCAAGGGAGCAAAGCTATTTACACCATAAAATCACCACATTAGGCCTGTGGTGAGTTACGGTAGTGAAACATGGTCCCTAACGAGAAGTGATGAGCGCCTTCTCAGTATAGGGAAAGGAAAATACTGAGAAAAGTATATGGACCCGTTAAAAATGGGGAGGATTGGAGAATAAGGACCAACCAGGAATTACGAGACCTGTACAGAGACCAGGATTTGGTTGGATTTATAAAGAAAGGAAGGCTTAAGTGGATTGGGCACGTGGAGAGGATGGAGGAGGACCGGACCCCCAAAAAAGATATGTGCCGGACACCCAGGAGGACAGAGAAGAAGAGGAAGACCGAGATCGCGATGGTTGGAAGGAGTGGAGTGTGATTTGAGAGAGATGGGAGTTAGGAGATGGCGTTGATTGGCCCAGGACTGGGCGGAATGGGCAGTTGTGATTGAGAAGGCCAAGATCCTTCAAGGATTGTAGAGCCAGAGAAGAAGAAGAAGAAGATAAAGCTGCACAGTTTCGGTTGGTGGATTATGCTTCTGGAAACCTTCATGACAAACACGATGATGGATGTATGTAATACTGAAAATGGAATATTAAGTTGAAGCTTTTTGAAATTTTTCGTTTCGAGATATTTTGATCATACACACAAACACAGACCATTCATTAAAAACATTTAGATACATGTTATCAAATCAGGGAAGGGTTATTTAGTTCAGTTCAGAAGGGTTATTAGTTCAGTGTAGTAGCGCGCTGGACTCATAAGCAAGGTTCCCATAGATTTTCTCTTCCTAAGAACCTCTACAGCTCTGTGTGCGCTGATGGACAGTGTTGTCTGTAACACTCCGGACGACTAACAATGTAAAATATTTTATCTTTCATGCTTCCACGGCCGTTGTCATGTAAAACACTTACAGGTCTTCGGATTAAGACCGGTCAGTGGTTTGTTTTAAACCGACTGTATGGTAAAAGCAAGAGTGAATGTAATCACTTTTCGTTTATTGTAAAATTAATAGAAAGAAGCACAAAATGTATAATTGCACAATAAGTTTAATTAACAAAAAATGTTATATATCTCCGGTTTAAGTTTCGTTTAGAACAAGATACAAAACTAACCATGTGCATGACAGTTAATTTATTTTATAAAATAAGTCTTCCACTTTTGATAGTAGAGCGCAGCACTTATAGCATAACTTGTTCCATATTTGTGTAGTGGAATGCTCCACTTTTAGCAGAATACCATTCACCGACGTTTCACTCATATCACTTTTAGGCTTCTTCAGGATAGTGTCGCCTCTAAAGCTGTAAGGGTATTGTTTCAAAACGTCGGTTTACAACAAACCACTGATACGATCTCAACCCGAAGACCTAAGCGTATTACAATATAAAATATATTTTGATAAGAGAAGTATAATAGTTGTCTATTTTCAAACAGTGAATTCTCTGTGGATTATTACTCTTCTTGTCCTTAGTGTCGTAGCTTTTAGCTATTGTCAGTGCGGGAATTCAGTACTTCTTTTGTGCATCTATAAATGTTAATTTGTCCCGATACTATTCCGTATCTTTAATTACTACAGTTAATTATTCACTACCGCTTTTCCTTGCTGTTCAATATTTTACCACAACAATTTATTGTTATTTGTTGTGGTGGTTGGTTCCGCAGAGCTGGAAAGCATCAGAGACATTTTCCGTGGTAGCCTGCTTCATTTTGTGGTCATCGACCGGTTTCGGGCGTTCGCCCATCTTCAGGATGCGTTTTTCAGACAGTGTGCCAACACAGACTCGTACAGAGACTTAGTTTCACACTAACTGAGGTGTATTTTTAAAATACTAAACTCTTAAACTAGGTAAAGGGATGTGGCCAGATGGGTGGGAAAACACGTGTTTGGGTTGTTAAAGGGCAAATTCTTTTCTTACAGTGGACGCGGGGGTCTAATCTTTAAACTCTGTTGTTGGAGGGAGACTTATTTCACAATTAACTAACCAAAATATTAAGAATATACAAAAATAAAAAATAAGATACACAAAATAAATCTAAATAAAATTAAACAACGATTAAACTAACATTTTAAAATTCATTCATTCGTTTAAAACTGAACGGTTTTTTTATATAATTAAGTTAAGTTTTCCAGTTCCAAAGAATTAAGAAATTCCAGTCATTCTTTCACTTTTTCACGCGTCCCTCACATCCTCGCAGCAAGCATGTATACCTAATTATGTTTTCTTATATAATTAAGTTTTTTATTATGCATCCCACAAACCATATCACATCAACACTCACATACATCATCCAAATACGCATTTTTTTTTTTATTTTTTAAATATATATCTGAACTAGTAAAGTTATATGTACATAGTAGATTTAAAACTAAACCTAAACTTAAAATCTATTTAAGAACTATTTGTTGCGTGTGTAGTTGTGTTTCTGTTGCTATTGTGGGAAGAGTGTTCTGAATAATGGTTCACTAGCAAACTTTGTCTGTTCATTTATTAAGTTTTGTGTTTTTCGTTTATATATTTCGAGTTGTTCTACTATGTCAAGTCGTCGTCCTTTGTGGCCAGAGTGTATTAGTTTCATCGTGGTCGTTATGTCATCGGGTTTGTGTTTGTTGGTTTTTAGGTGATTGGCGTAATTTGAGTCAACTTTGTTGTATTTGTATGATCTGATGTGTTCGGTAAATCGTTCCTTGATTTTTCTGCCGGTCTGCCCCACGTAAATGTTGTTACAGTCCGGGCACTTCAACTCGTAGACCCCATTGCTGTCATACACGTCAGTGAACTCGGTACGAGTGCGGAGTTTTTTGCCTAATTTGTTGTTTGTCCGGAAGGATGTCCTAATGCCCAGTTTTTTGAAAAAATTTGTGAGTTTGTACGTGTGGCTTCCAATATATGTGAATGTGGCGAATTTGTCTGCTGTTTTTTTGTCAGTCCTATTTCGGTGGTGTGGTTCGTTTTTGAGGAGTTTATTAACGATGTTTGTATTGTACCCATTGTTTTCAGCTATTTTGTAGATTGTCTGCAATTCTTGTGTGTGGTTCGCAATAAAATAATTTATTGTTATTGTTGATGAAATGTATTTGGTGTGTTGAGTTGTTGTAGTTTGTAGTAGTAGCTGGTGTAACACAAGCGGTTTAGTAAAAGGGCTTACAAGTATATATGTTTAAGAGAGAGCTAACAATAAATATATTCTATTAAAATAATAACTACAAGTTATTTGCAAAGAATGTATAAACTTATTAATATATTGTGAAACTGCCACTGATTCTAAGAGAGCGAAAAACAAGTGTATTGCTTCGGTGTCTACAACAAACTATCTTGAAGGAATGTCTTCTAATTGTCATTTCAAATCTTCCCCTGTGAGAAGAAGGGGTAGACAATGCTATCAAGTTCATGAACTCTAAAAGACAATAGTGGTCTTCTACCTGAAATGTCCTTTTGCAAGGGAATGTCACATATTCTTCATAATTTTGATTTTTTCAAATAAATATATTTTTATATTTCTTGCATCCATTACATTGAATATGTGGATGAGCCCGCAATGCTGGATAACATTTGGTATTTTATCCGTCGTAGCATGCATATTAATTTTCTTCCTGCCGGCTTCGGATTTTCATACATCATCAGAACAAATTCACGAAGTTGGTGTAGAGAGTTCACTTCAACTTAATGTTTCTGTTAACTCACACTTGTTGATTTGTTGGTTTTATATAATTATGTGGGAAGGTTATAAGGTTATATTAGTATGTGTGTGTATTTAATGACAAACCTAACATAACATAACCTTACATGGTACAAGGTAACATAACCTTATAATCAATCTCCCCACATAATTATTATACAACCAACAAACCAACAAATGTGAGTGTAACAGAAACAGAAACATTACATTGAAGTGAACTTTCTACACGAACTTAATGAATTTGCTCTGACGATGGATGAAAATTTGAAACCAGTCAGGAAGAAAATCAATATGCATGCTACAACGGATAAAATATCAGACAATTGTTATAATTTGGCTCTTTTTCACAAAAGTGTTAATTGGCTATATTTAGCCTCACAAGTTTTCTAAACATACGAATAAACAAACTCACACATCATATAAAGGAAAAAGCACTTCAGAGGGATGCCCAATTCACTTAAGAAACCTTAAATAATTATTCATAGAAAAGTTATCCGAATAATTAATTCAAACAATCTGTCAATAATGTGAAGGGTATCTTTTTTATTATTCATTACTTTCACAAAGGATTCATTGCAGAAACCGTGAAACATTGTGAAACTTCCCTGGAACACCAATTGAATATCAAATGTGAACTTTCTACGGTTTTTTAGGTTCTTTCACATTAAAATATTTTTACACACTTAAAATATCCTTTTTTTATGAAAACTCAATTTTAATAATCTTATGTTCTCTTTTATCAGTAAGAATAGATGAAAACTGCATTCGATTGATGAAAATTTAAATAAATCTAAAAAATTGTTTGTGATGTGTAAGGTTATAAAAAGATTTAATTTACTATAATTTTTTCGAAACATAATTAATTTTTTCTTTATTATTTAATTCATTAATTAAACATAAATATAATAGCTAATTAAATCTCTTTAACATATAGGCTAATGTATATATATATAAATAGATGTATTTGATGGTATACGAAGGGATATATGTTATGGAATATGTTGTGACCCCTTTTACAATGTGGCCCCGTGAACACGTGGTCAACCCTCTGATCGTGTTTATTGATCGTCACGCTGAATACAAGCATTGCTACAATTTTGCTACCATAACCAAATTATTCTTCACTGCTGTTTATACAGTGCTAATATGATATTATCAAATTACTTTTTATCGCTTAAACTAATCAAAATGTGGAAAGTTTAGAGTAATATAATCATAAAATAATTGTAGTTAACCACTTGATAATGTAATTAAACCTTATCACATCTCTACTCTGATTAATAAACTTATATTTTAGAGGCTAAACTGAATTTAAATTCAAAAAAATTCTGCATAAATGCTTTTTATTTAGTGTCTAGAATCTATTGTATCTAGAGTTCTTAATTCTATATTAAATATGATATATTCTCTATTGTTAATTATTTAATAAAATTAATTAATTATAAGATAATATAATAAAAAATAAAATAAGTGCTCTATTCTTAATTATTTACTTTTTCTATTATTTACTTTCTTTTTTAAAAAAAAATTAAGTCGCTTCAACATTTATGGTCCATGGCGTCTATAGCCTTCTAAGTGCGGTGCTAGCCACCCCGGACAGTATTCTCTCGTTAGAGACAACATTTTTCATTACCGAACAGTAAGCTGTAAAGGCTTCTAGGATAAGAATCTCTTCTCTACTCTATCCTAAATCCAAATAATGAAATAATTTAAGTGTTAAAATCTTATGAATATATACATTAAATGAAAGAGAATAGATAGAAGATTTTAAAAGATTTATCTCAAACTGATATTACTTAAACTTGCCAAAGTGTAAACTTCTTGGTTGGGCTGTTTTGTGGGATGTGAAGCCAACTTCTATACTGGATGGTGATAAAGAATATACAGGGTGTCCCAAGGTATATGGATAACTACTTTTACTCGGAAACTAAGATAGCTAGAAAAAAACTAAAAAATACGTGTCCCCGTAGTTTTTTGTTAGAAAACCAAATTTAATTGCAAATTTGTTTTGTGCTTCAAGTAGCGAGATGCAGGCACCAACTTCATTTTTTCAAATCGGGAGGTGAGGTTTCAATTTAAGAAATAGATTCCTCTATTTTTTGTAAGAATGGATTAGAGATGGATTTCTTTGGTCGTAAGGTACAATTGGCAGGAAAAAGCATGTGTATGCAACTCTAATGGTGGGGGCCAGTTCGAGCAAGATCTGTAATTAATGAGGAGCAAAAGTTATAATAAAATAGTACTTTTCTTCTTATTCAATCAAAAAACAGTTATAATATCATTTTGAAATTTCTTATAGGAATCATGTTTTCATTCATAACTTGTAAAATATTGTGCAAAGAAAAAAACCGTTCAAGTAAATTTTTCTTACAAAAAATAGAGGAATTATTTCTTAAATAAAAACCACACCTCCCCATTTGAAAAAATGAAGTTGGTTGCCTGTATCTCGCTTCACAAAGCACCAAAACAAATTTGCAAATTAAATTTGGATTTCTAACAAAAACTACGGGGACACGTATTTTTTAGTTTTTTCTAGCTATCTTAGTTTCCGAGAAAAAGTCGTTATCCA
>JAAEAF010006116.1:0-55913 GCA_011037195.1 Triatoma infestans | reverse complement strand
TAATAATAATAATAATAATAATAAATTGTTTATTAATGATAAATTATTACAATTTTACATCATTAAAAAAATACAGAAGAAAACAATATGCATGGCCATAGGCCATCTGCAGAGTTGCTCTTTAAGATTTTTAAACAGATAAAAAGGTAAAATAAAATAAAATAAAGCAAAATAAATAAATACAGATCCTTGTAGCGAAAATACAAAACTATCTACACGCATTAATAAACATATATAAATAATAATAAACATAATAAACAATTGGAATAATATCAATAAAAGCAAAAATTCTTTCTGTATACAAATTGACACTCAACACAAACTAGTAATTCCCTTTATTTACTACAAAAAAAGTACTTAATAATTAAATTGCTCAATCAGCATCTTTCTGTATTTACCAGCTGAGCGAATAAATCTATCTAATACCGACCAATCTTTTCCATTTAAATAATCCATCAATTCTGTTGTACTTAATTGCCCTTTGCCAAAACACCTGACTCTAAATTCCCTCAGAATTGGACAAACAGCTATAAAATGAATCACATCCTCTTTTGCCCTCATATTACACATTGAACAGTAATGTTGTGCTTCCGTACGAACTACAGTGTAATTTAACTTAAGAAGCTGCCCTCTCGCTCTAAATATATTACTTATTAAATAAGTATTATTGCTATCAGTCATATAATCGTTATCCAAACATAACCTCAAATCTTTATAAAGGCAATGAAAAGTAGATGACTGAGCTTTCTCTATACAATCTTCTCTAAACGCTTGTTTTATCCGCTCAAACAGCCCATCCAAAGAATCCACGCCCTTCTTTCCTACAAGAAACTCATCAAAACTATAACTATATTTATTAAAAAGAGAAGAACAGACATCATACCAATAAATTTTTCTTTTTATAATTTCTTTCGCAAGCATACATGGCAGCCTATTATCCGGTAACGATAGTACGCTCTTAATATATTTCAAAAAGAGCCTCAATGTAAACAAGAATATAGGTTCAGCTCCAGTTTCTAAATAAATTACGTAATGCGGAGTATTTCTAGGCAATAAAAATATTTTTTTTACAAAAAAGGTATATAACTGTTCTACCGAATCATACCGCAGGAAGCCCCAAATTTGCGCACCGTAGCATACAATCGCTCTGGCCACCGCTTGAAATACCTCATATTTAGTGGAGATAGGAATATCATTACTTTTCAGTAGACTACCATAACTCACATTCAAAGCAAATTTAGCTACAGATAACTTCTCCCGAAAATGACGGCTGAAAGATAATTTTGGGGTCATGTGCATGCCTAAATACTTATATGTACTGACATTTTCAATCCTTTTCCCTTTAAAAAACCACCGCTCATTCTTTGCCTGTCTACCTCCATTCTTAAATACTATTATTTTAGACTTGTCTAAATTCAATGTCAAATTCCACTGATCACAATAGGCGCTCATTCTATTAATCATTGCCTGCAGTATGGATGGATGATCCGCCATCACAACAATATCATCCGCATACATAAGGCAGCGTATATTTACACCTGCAACTCGTATTCCGCCCTCCAGGACCTCATGAATATCATTCACAAAAACTGAGAATAAGAGAGGCGAAATCACACATCCCTGTTTCAATCCAGTTTGCGTAATAAAGTTCTCAGTGACTCCGTTTGTCGTCCAGACACTTGCTTCTGTATTTGTGTATAACCCCTGCAAAACTCGAATAAATTTTGTAGAGACGCCTATAGAATAAAGTTTATAATAAAGATGATTCCTGATTGGTGAGTCAAATGCCGCCTTGTAGTCAACAAAAAAACAGAAAAGTTTACCTTTTTTATCGTAAGTCTTTAATTTAATTATATTTACAAGGTTGAACACGTTATCAGCCGTAGAATAGCCCTTTCGGAAGCCAGACTGATACTCTATTAATATTCCTTTATCATTAATAAATGTCTCTAATCGCTTCAACAATAAGCCGCTAAATAACTTTGAAATACTATCTGAGAAGGAAATTCCCCTATAATTACCGACATTATTAACATCTCCTTTTTTATGTAGCGGGAAAATTATAGATTTAGAAAAGCTTGGAGGGACCGTAGCTGTATCAAAAATATAATTAAATAAATCAAGTAATCGCAGTAAAAAATTATCCGGGCTGTTTTTAAAGAATTCAATCGGTACTCGATCGAAACCAGGTGCCTTACCCTCCTTAGCTTTTCCCAGTACATACAACAATTCCGCGTATTTAAAGCTTTCATCAAGAGATGGCTCTAGTATAAGTGGCGGCGCATACTGAATAGGATCTACAGACAGACACGGATTCAATAAATTATTAAAGTAACGCACCCACTCGCCACTCGCAATACCCGTACTACTAACAAACTTACAACTTTTAAAATGCTTAATTAATGACCACAAACCCTTGGAATCATTAACCTCTTTAAATTTGTTTTTTATTGTAAAATAAAATTCTTTCTTTTTAGACGTGCACAACTTTTTGTATTTACCATTACTTTCAATATACATACTTCTCACACAGTTCAACCCCGTTTTACGATATAATTTTAATAATTTAAAAGATTTATTTCTGGCCTGTTTACAATCATGATCATGCCATTTATTTCTAGAATTAGTTAAATTTTGCACAGGCGTGCCACATTTACGATTGCCCAAACTCGCACATTGTTTTATCATACCTATAAACATATCAACAGCCTCCTGTACGTCATTCGGAACTTCATTCATCAAATTTACACTGTTTTCTAAATTATTCTTAAAATTATTACTATCCAACACTGTCCATGGTAACTTGGGCAGAAGGGGTAAAAGTTTATCCTGTTTGTCACTCGTGTCTAATTTTAAAGTCAAGTGAATTGGCATGTGATCCGAAAACACTGCTGGTATTACTCTAAAATCAGTAACAATAGGTACCAGATCACAAGACACACAACATATATCAATGACTGAACTTCCCCGCCCTGAAATATACGTAAACTGACCATCCTCATCTCCCGCTGTTCTCCCATTCAACACTATTAAATTACAATTATCACAGGTTTCTAAAAACATTTTACCTTTGTTGTTTACAGTTATATCTTTTGAATTCCTATTTACATTTACATTAAATCTACTTTCCACATACTCAGCGGGTACAGACTGCAAATTACCTATTCTAGCATTTAAGTCCCCTATCACAATAAATTTGGCGGGTGAATTATTTATAAAATTATCTATAATGTTAAACTCATTTATCCAATTGTTACAGTTTACATAAGCCGGCAAAATATAAAAATACTCTTGATTAAACCTACCTTGAACCAAGTAAGCCCCTGTATATCAACAAATTTAAAAATATTTGAAACTAATTTAATTGATTTTATGCCGTACAGGGAACCCGCCTTGGCCCTACCAAACACACTCTCCCTTGTGGCTCCTATCCAATGCAATTTAAAACCACTAAAATACTTTTCCCATAAAACAAAATCTTTATCTTCTACAAATGTCTCATGCAGGAAAAAAATATCGAAATTCTTAACAAAATTAAAAAAAGAAAAATCCTTCTTGTTAGCTATTCCGGCCACATTATAGCTAAGAATAGAGCAACTACTCACATAGTTTACACATTCATTGCGCTCATTCATACCTGCCTCACCTCGCAAATTTACTTTTTTGTATCCATAGTTTCTTTCTTCTCCTCCAAAAAATGCTCCAAAAGCACGAGATCTTCCTCCTTCGCTGTAAGCCCATCCTCTTCATCCCAAAAGTACTTCCTGTTTTTGTAAAGCAGATAGTGGCTCCTCAATGACACTCTAGCCTCCTTATCCTTATTCAATATTTTTTGTTTCAATTCAGCCAACTTTCTTCTTTTTTGCCTATCCTGAGGTGTCATATCCCTGTTAATCCAAATACCGGTACCCTTTAGCTTCCGTGCATTACTTAGAACCAACTGAAGATCTGCCATCTTTAGAAATTCCACCAGCAGCACTTGACCCTGTCCAACAAAGAATACCCTATCTAACGACAGTTCTTTTATCCCAAGCGCCTTCTCCAAGAAATTCTTCACTTCCGATACCATATTATCACCTTCTTTGATGCCTGATATCCCACCGATAATTAAATTTTTGGCTTTCGACTTTCTCAGTAACAGTTCTAAGCTTTTCTTAATACCTTTATTTTCCTCTTTCAGACTTAAGACCTCTTTCTTCAAGTTTTCATGTTCTGTTATAATTAGATCCAACTTATTTTCAAGTCTTGTAAATTGCTCTTTCGTCGGAAATACCGCTAACTTAACATCTAACATTTCATTTATTTTACTCAATAAGTTATCATCTCTACAACTTGATTCTCCCTGAGTCTTTTTCCTCATCATTTCTTCAGGTGAGGCGTAACTTCTCCTTCTCTTATAAAATCTATCTGAACTAGGGGTACTTTCTTTTATTTCCGTAATTTTTATCTCATCACTCATCGCATGAATCAGCATGCTAGTGTTGCTTCCAATAACTCAATTATCGCACTTTTGCCTATCAATTCAGTTGAACAGTTATCAGTTAAAATCTGATTAAATATAAACAATAGCAAAGCAAAATATTGCTTTGAATAGTAATAATACCACTAGTAATTATAGCGCGATCCTCTCATCTAGTAGACGCCGTCAGTTATGAAGTACACAAATTCATACCTCTTCAATGACCTTGAGTTGCAGCCCCACCACTATTTAAATGCTGGTATCAGTTTGCAGTAAGATTATTTATCTTTAAGCCCTCTTCGCAAATAAATAAACAACAAACACAATCACAATACAGTGGGCGTGGTTACTTTTAATTCCAGTCCCTACTACACCAAAACTTCATAAATTTGTCAAAGTCTTATAGAGAATTGAAAAATTAAATAATTTTATCTTTCAAATTCACAAAAAACTGATCGTTAGATTTTCACAAAATTTTCACCATGCACTCAGCAATAACCGATCGTCCAGTATGCAAATTTTCACGAACAAATTTCGACCAGAAACGGAGTAAAACATCAAAATCTGGAACACGATGTTAACGTCTCAACATGCACAAAGCAACTCCGAATTTTTCAATATATTTCACTACATTTGTGATAGTATTTTCACTTTGTGTATGACGTAATTCTGAAGACTCTGTTGACTTCTTTAAGAGAAAATGTCAATTAATCATTTCTATAAATGTAATTCAATACTTTTCCCTCTAGAAGAAAAATAAATGTATTTTAATTTTCTGAAGCAATTTGATCAGTTCTACGTATTTTATTATAAAAGCTTTATCAATAGTTTTAAAAATACTACTATAGTGCATAATTGAATTGAATCCAAATATAAACAATTTGCTTCAAAAGTGATTCTCTCAGACATCAAACTTCTAGACGGACGTGATGGGTGACAAAGCTTTGAGATGGTTAAATTATGTACTGTCACACTTTATAACGTCTCTCTCTCTGTTAGATGTTTTACTACCAACTTTTCAAAGCTTTGGGTCGATGAATGTGTTTTTACGCTAATGGAACCTTCTACAAGGAAACAAGGTTTATACGTTTATTTCATTTGTTTTTGTGACAAAATTTTACTAACAACTATTAGATATTCGAAGAGGCAAAATAAGGTGGAAAAATTCTCTTTTTGACCAATGTGGAATTTCCATCAGCAATAATAACTATCTGCATAAAAGTACTTCATGAAATTTGCAAATTATTCAATATTCGTTTCTATTAATATATTTTCACTAGGTTCTAAGCAACTAGGTGGGGTAGTATGGTTTGAACACTTTGCGAAAAAATGTAGATAAATGAGGGAAAAAAATCAGCTTTTTCGGATTTTGATTAAAACATTCGTGTCGGATCCAGTGGTAGAACTAAAAATGGAATATCATATTTTTAGCTTACAGCGATTTTTCGTTTTAAAGATCATTCGCTAAAAAACATTAATTTCGTACGCCGAGGACCGCAAAATATATATTTTCAATGAAAACTCATGTAAAGAAAGAGAAGACTCATGTAAGATCCATGAAAGAAAATAAATCCCCCCTGGGGAAGACAGCATCTGTGTTGAAATGTTGAAGCATGGCGGAAAACAATTGAAGAGTGAATTGTACGACCTTATATTAAAAGTATGGCTAGAAGAAGAAATGCCAAAGGATTGGGCTGTGGCAGTAATTAACCGTCTCAAATGTTCAAACTACCGCGGTATATCTCTGTTAAGTGCGGTATATAAAATCCTCGCAATCCTCCTTGCAGAAAGAATAACTAATGCAGCGGAAAGAGTGCTCGGAGATTACCAATGCAGCTTTCGGAAAGATAGGTCTACAATAGACCATATTTTTAGCATGAGAGTCGTTTGGAAAAATTCTACGAAAATAATCCTGACCTCCATCAACTGTATGTTGATTTTAAGATGGCTTACGACTCTATTTCACGCTTTGGGTTCATTGAAGCTATGAAAAGTTTGAATATTCCGGCAAAGGTGACCAGGCTGGTGAAGATGACGCTAGCGCATACAGTGGCCAAGGTAGCTGTCCAAGGTGAAACCTCCCAGGAATTTTATGTTAATGTAGGACTTAGACAAGGTGATCCGTTATCACCGGTTCTTTTTAATCTGGTCCTAGAAATGGTCATGAGAAAAGTAAACATAAATCCAGGAGGCACTATTTTTAACCGAGTAGTGCAGCACCTAGCCTATGCGGACGATGTGGCGCTTATATCAAGATCAGCAACCGCAACAAAAAGCGCTCTTATGGAATTGGAAGAGGGTGCAGCCACTTATGGTCTGCAGATCAACACCGAGAAAACAAAATATATGGTGACTACCAGAAGAACAAGGAGATTTGGAGATCTGATTGTCGGGTCACACCGTTTCGAGGGAGTGAGGAAATTTAAATATTTAGGAGCTACACTCACGTCCAAGAATGAGGTGGGCGAGGACATTAGTAGCAGAATCTCGGTAGCTAACAGATATCTGGGGGCGATTAGAAGTACGCTCCGAAATAAGCAAGTCTCCAGACAAACGAAAGTCACCATATATAAGACAGTTCTCACACCGGTATTGTTATACGGCTCGGAGGCATGGGTGTTGACGGCAGCAGACGAGCAGAGATTGAACTGCTGGGAGAGGAAAGTTTTGCGATGTATTTATGGCCCAGTAGTTGAGGGCGGAGTGTTCCGTCCACGTAAAAACGCTGAATTGTATCAGCTCTATGGAATAGAGACGCTTGTGGCTGCAATAAAAGTCGGAAGGTTGCGCTGGTTGGGACACCTCCACAGGATGAGTGTAGAAAGAACCCCTCGAAAGGTCTATGAAGGGCACCCAGGAGGTAGAAGACCTAGAGGCCGGCCAAGGTTTGTTGGCTGCAGGATGTGGAGGCGGATCTGATGAAGATGGGCCTCAGACAGTGGAGAAGGAAAGCCACAGACAGAGTTAGTTAGGACAGTCTGCTAAAGGAGGCCAAGGCTTTGCAAGGGCTGTAGAGCTAAAGGAAGAATAATCATTAAGAGAAAGTAATAATTCCAGTTTTCAGCTTTAATTATTGACAAGTAGGCTCTATTCTCTTAACAAAAAAAATATTTGAACTCCTCATGTTAAGAAATCAGATTAAGGAGGAGATTTCAAAATATGGACCTTCTAAACAAAGCACGTACAATTAAAATGAAACACAGTTTTTGCTTGGCATGAATTTTAGTTGAATATCTATGAATGTTTATATCAAGGTCATTCAATATATAAAGAGACAAATCGCTGTAGCTCCGAAATGATTTATTTAATCAATATAATAGTTTCAGTGCATCAAGTTAGCATCCTTGTATTTAGTTTTTCATCAGCTGTTCGAGAGTATTTGGTACGCATAACCTCAAATGTATTCAGTCAACAATGGAGGAACCTCGGAAGAACAACGCTCAGTGATTAGATTTTTAGTTGCAGAGGGTATCAAAGGTAGTGAAATCCACGAAAGTGTACGGAAATAATTGTTTGAACCTTTATGGGTAGAACAATTTAAAAGTGGCCGTATAAGTGTCTGTAACGAGCAACGAAGTGGATGCCCGGTTGAAATTGCAATTTCCTCCCTCGAATCTCGCATTTACGCATTAATTCAAGATAACATGGGCGTATTACTGTTGAACTGATAGCTGAAGAAGTGCACGCGAGTGTTGAAACTGTCTATAACATTATTCAGAATAAGCTGCAGTACAAGAAAATTTGGGCGAGATGGGTTCCAAGACAACTTACGGACCCCCACAAAGAAACCAGGTTTCAAGTCAGGCAACAGTTGAAAGAACGATGTTTAACTGAAAAAGAATTTTTCAGTTGAATTATAACATGTGATGAAACATGGATACACCATTTTGAGCAGGTGTGTATGCGTCAAAGCCTTGAATGGAAGCATATAGGTTCTCTCACTCGAAAGAAATTCAACACCCAGCCGTCTGCAGATAAAGTCATGCTTACAGTATTCTGGGATTCGCAGTGGCCTATTTGTTGTGACTATCTCGAAGATCAACGCACCATCAACACCCAGTATTACAGTGAAATGCTCGCAAACAAAGTAAGGCCTGCCATTCGAACGAAACGTAATGGACTCTTGACTAAAGGCTTGATTTTGCTTCATGACAAAGCGCGCCCACACACGGCACACTTAACTCAAGAAACACTTCAAAAAAAGGGGGGAATCCTTCAACATCCCCCCTACAGACAGCCCTGAACTCGTCCCATCGTACTTCCATTTGTTTGGACCCCTTAAGGAGGCTTTACGTGGGAAACATTTTCAATCCAATGAAGAAGTTAAAAATCAGTTGCAAAAGTGGCTTCGAGATCAGCCCCAAAGAATTTTATGCCAGAGGCATACACAAATTAGAAAAACGATGATACAAGTGTATAAATGCAGCTGGAGACTATGTTGAAAAGTAGCCAAAGTTTTGTATTGATTAAATACATCATTTTTGAGCTACAGCGATTTGTCTCGTTACTTATATTGAATGACCCTCGTATCATTACCGGCAAAAAAAAACAAATCTCATCAAAATAATTATAAAGATCATTTAATAATACGTATTTAGTTAGTATAATCAAATCGTATATATATATAAATGTATGTATGAGTTATTTCCTTTAAATTGTACTATATACATTAAATAGTCCTGACAATTGCAAGTGACATGCAACCAACCAATTCCCCCAGTAATGGAACATCCAAATTGGGTATCACAAACCGTTTGACCTAGTTTGGGTCCAGCTTATCAGTAAAAAGAGAAAGTAAAAAAACTAAAATGAATTTTTGATAACTTTTATAAATGTTTATTGCTTTACGATCATTTTACAAGAAATATGAAGTAAGTATTTTTGATTTTTGATGTAAGTATGAATAAGTATTTTATTTATTTTTTTTTTATACTTTTTTACCTTCTCTTATTTACAGTAAGTGGAATTATTGCGATCGTGTCAAATTTTCGATATCAAGTTTTCACCGGAAATATCCGTTTTGAGGTCCCCTGAGTTCGAAAAAGTAGTTCTTGTGTGTGTATAAAGTTCAAACTTGATATTTCCTTTCGGTATCACCATGAGATCCGACAGTAAGTTATCTGTCAAAATTCCTTGACCAAAAATACCACTTTATTGGTATTTTTTTTTTCACTTTTTTGCAATTTTCTTTAAACTTGCTATATCAACTGCACAAAAGAAATTCACATACAACGATCTACAAGTTTTATTTGAAAAATTTCTTTGGGAAAATGCATTTAAGGGCACTTTTGGGGGAGGAGTGGGGTTAGGTTGCCCCATAAAGTGCTATTTCAGTACACTACACAATTCTATCATATAAATAATATTAATTAGAATTAAATATGTTGTAGGAAATCCGAGTTTGAAGAAAATCAGCTGACCGGAAGTGCGTTTTTACAAAAAAGTATTTTTTAATGTCCTGCTGCTTTTCTAGAAGCTCCAACGATTTTCTCTAAACTAAGTAAATGGACTATAAATATAAAGAGCTGCGACATTTATTTAAAAAAATTTTCGGGTAAACTAATTTAAGCGTGCTTTTGTGGGAAGGGTAGGGTTATGTTTGCCTATAAGTGCTATGTTAGTTGATTATACAATTCTACCATCTAGACAAAATTAATGTGCGTATGTGTGTTGTCAGCATTACTCAAAAATGGAAAATTCCCAAGAAGTTCGAACTTGATATTTAATTCAAGTGCTGCCAGAGGATCCGACAATTTTTTTTGTTGCAACGCTGATTTGTGTTGGCATCAAGCCATTCGCTGGCGAGCAGTGCAATAAAGGGCAGCCATCCGCGGCACCAGGTAACTGGATTTTGAATTGTATTGATCGCGAGCATCTTTGAGTGATGGACACTCCAACAGATGCTCGCTCGTCATAAAGGGCATATGGGGCTGTCCACGAGCCCCAAACGATATAATTAGTCGTGACCAGTCAAAATTCGAAAGTTAGCCACCCCGCCTCCTCTGGGCAGGTCCGGCTGGATTCGACCTTTGGACGTCCGTCGCAAGGGCCCCGTATCTTTTGCTCAGGATGGCTTCTGATCTCGCCCGTATTGGCTGGTGACTGTAAATGTAGTGCGTATAAGGCACTTAGCTGTTTCAAGAGAAACATCTAAGTCAGGTTGAGGGAGCAATAAACCTTTCTTTGCCTATTCATCAGCACTCTCATTTCCACTCATTCCACAGTGGTTTGGACCCACTGAAAAACCAACTCATGCCCTGATTGAAGGAGCCTGCTGCACCGATTTGTAGTCGGCTAGCATGAACAGCCTCCGTTGCACAGTCGCTGGAACCAGTCACCGCAATGATGGCAGCTTGAGAATCTACCAGCACTACGGTACTCCTCGGTTGTGTTAGCTCAAGATAGGAGAGCGCCATATGGATTGCATGCAACTCTCCATCAAAGTTAGTGCAACCATGACCCACTCGCGCATGATTCTCGAAGAGCTGACAGAAAATTTCTGTACATACACGTCTAATCCCTTGCTCAGAATTCTCTGATCCATCAATAAACATGTGAAGCTAGGTTTCTCGAGGGTATTTCAGGGCCATCATCTCCAGGGCTCCATTTCTAAATTCCCATGTTTCAGAAGTTGCCTTATCTGTTTTATTCACCAAATCGGTTCTTGCTAATGCAAGTCGGAGGTCGAGTGGGAAATGTTGCCGCGGCATTAATTAGGATCCGAGCGGAAGCATTAGGATACGACAATAATGCTTTGAATAATATCAGCTTACCGGAAATACCATTTGACTGAGTGGATTTTTCCCCTTTTTGGCGATTTTCTAAAAAGCCAGCTCCATGGTTTTTCCTTAAAAAAACTTTATTCAAGTATATCTATAAAGAGCTACAACTTTTTATTTAAAAACCTTTCCTCCGGGAAATTTCATTTTACAGTGGTTTTTTGGGGGAAGGCGGTAGAGTTATGTTTTCCTCCGAAATGCTATTTTAGTTTATTACAAAATTCTATTATCTAATTAATATTAATTAGTTATATTTTTTTTTTTTCAGTTTTATGCTATTTTCTCGAAAATGGTTATAAGAATTTTCCTTAAACTTTGTATGAGAAAACTACACAAATAAAGAGTTAAAACTTTTATTTGCAACATTTCTCTGGGAAAAATTATTTAAGGGAGCTTTTAATTCGATCATCTAAACTATATTAATTAGAAATAAATATATTGTCGAAATGCCGGAGTTTGAAGAAAAACCGGTAAACTGATAAGGGTCTTTTTACTGTACAACTTTTTTTTTTTTCAAATTTTCTGCATATTTCTCCATAAATCCCTGACGGATTTCATTAAATTTGTTATACTAACTGTGAATCGTATCACTTTGAAACTTTTTACCGAGAAATTCATTTATAGAAATTTGGGGGACGGAAGGGAGGTTGTGCGTTCCTCAAAAAAAGACATTTTATTAAACTTAGAATCACCCATTGATATAAAATTGAAGACAAATAAATATTTAAGTAAAAATTATAAGTTTGTGAGAAAAATTACAATTCTGTAAACTACGACAAAAGAAAGTCGTGTGAGTGTTTCACACAGGGTTTTTTGCTAAAAGCAATATTTAATATATGAAAAATATTATTTGTTTTTATTAATTATCGCTTTTTGTTTATTAGAAGGAAATTATTAGATTGTTCCGTTTTTACTTTCTCTAAGACGAAGTATTGTAATCGTGTCAAATTTTCGATATCGAGTTTTCACTGGAAATATCCGTTTTGAGGTCCCCTGAGTCCAAAAAAGTGTTTTTTAGCAAATGGTCTGTGTGTCTGTGTCTATGTGAACAGCATAGTTCAAAAATGAAAACCCGCAGAAGTTGAAACTTCATATTCCGTTTAGGTATCACCATGGGATCTGACAGTACGTTATCTGTCAAAATTCCTCAACCGGAAGTACCACTTTACTTTACTAGCTGTTTTTTTTTTTTTTTTTTTTTTACTATTTTGCTTTTTTCTCAAAAATGGCTCCGACGATTTTCTTCAAACTTGTTATTATATCAACTACACATACAACGAGCTATAATTTTTATTTGAAACATTTCTCTGAGTAAATTCATTTAAGGACAATTATGGGCTACAGGTTTTCATCTGAAGCGGTATTTCAGTTTATTATAGACAATTTTGTCATCTAAATAATGTTAATTAGAATTGAATATGTTGTTGAAATTATTCCAAGTTTAAAAAAAAAAAACGGATAACCGGAAGTGCGTTTTACTTTACCACATTTTACTAAATGATTTTTTTTTTTTCCACTTTTTCGCAATTTTCTCAAAAATGGTTTTCTAACGATTTTCTGGAAACTTCTTATATAAACTAAACATACAAAGATCTACAACTTTTATTTAAAATATATCTCTGGAAAAATTCATTTAAGGGCACTTTTAGGGAAGGGGTGGGATTATGTTTTCTCTAAAGTGCTATCATAGTTGATTATACAAATTCTATTATCCAAACAAAATTAATTAGAAATAAATAGATGGGCCAAAGTTCCGTGTTTCAAGAAAATTAGTGAACCGGAAGTGTGCTTTTACTGAACACGTTTTTTTCCCCAGTTTTCGTCGTGATTTCATTAAATTTGGTACACAAACTACTATTGACATAAAATTTGTCAATTATAATTTTGAGAACTGGAGTAAGAGAAAGTTGTGTGAGTGTTTCACACCAGATTTTTTTATTTAACAAATTTAGGTTTGAAATGCTCATATACGTAACTTTTTCTCTTTATTTTATTTCACAATTTTTAATTTTCACAAATTTTCTCCAGATTTAGAAGATTTTTCAAACTTTCTTGTTCTGTTTAATTTAATTAGTTGGTATTTTACTCTTGATTGATATGGAACTCTAAATAGGAACCCTAATTTCCAGGCAAATACCAAGAACCCTAAAAGAAATTTTCTCGGAAAAGTTTTTAAAAAAAAAAAAAAAACAATTATTGTCAAACACGTTTATTAGAAAATCGATGTTTGAAGAAAATCATTTGATTTCAATGAAAATGGAAAAGACGCGCGCACACACATAAAGAGAGAGAGAGAGACCAATCGCCTTTTTTTTTGTTTATTCGTACTCAAAGGACTACAACATGTGTATTTATTAGTTCCTCGTATTCTGCTGTATCGCAATATATTTCTAATACCATAGAAAGTGAATGCAGGAATCAATATAACTTTATTCAATTAAATAATGTGGAAATTTAGAAATCGGATGATACTTTTAAAGCCGACTCTTTTAGTTTTAATAAATTTTAGATTCATTGTATTCCGAACAGAATATTGTGAAAACTACGTATTAAAGTGGTTAAGTAAAATTTATTTGTATTCAGAATTATTTGCTAAAATTTCATATTTTCTAACTTAATGGACAATATGGTGTGTGGTAAAATTCAGATTTAAAGCTACCGCTTTAAAACTACCGGGAAGTAAGCACTTAGCAATTTAGAATTAGGTAATTTATAGACAATATTCTTAATGATTCATAACTTTATTACAAAGTAGTTTGTTGATCCATAAATAATGTATTCATAATTTCCAGACGAGGTGTAGTGAGGATTATTGCCATAATTATATAGATTTATAAATTTCATTATTTATTCATAAAAGTGGCATTATTGTGGATATCGATAAAATTAATCATTTTCGAGGTTTTCATCTACTTTCCTTTCAAATATAGTTCCTCCCGCTTTGGTCTAGTGGCTAACGCACTCGCCTTTCGTGCGAGAATTCAGGGTTCGATTCCAGTGAGGGCAAAGTCGGTGTTGATCCAGCATCGTGATAAAAAGTTGGAAGCTCTACAGTTAATAGCGCCCTAGGTAGCGAAGGCCAGAACTAAACGGGGTGAGAACTGCGGCGTGCTTACCACACACCTCCCTATTCAAATCGGCTCTAGCAAGCCTTGGCCCTTCATGGGCTGTTGCGCATAGGTTTTTTTTTTTTTCTTTCAAATAAGAAAGTAAAGTAATGCCTATTTTTTCAGGCGGGCTTAACCAACTACCAAATTAGGTGTCGTGGACGGGGGCGGAAGCACCTATTTTACTATCAACATTTTTCACACCAGTGTAAAATTTAGCAGTTATACGCGGGACTCGAACTAGGGTCCTCCCACTTACAGTCCATGCTCATAACCACTACACTAACACCCGCCCCCCTTTCAAATAAGAAATCAAATTAATAATATATTTGGAACAATATTTGTTCACTATTTTCAGATATGGGGCTTAAAAAAGTTATAAGGGCGTTGAAAAGAAACAGCGGTTTCTATGTATAAATAAAAGAAATTAAAAACTGCAGTCCTTCGCCTCCTAATTATATTTTATCTCTAGGAACCTTTGATGAATCATTCTCCTTACCGTTAATGCTCCATTTTGACTAATATCCCATAATTATTTCCTAACCTGCTTTCTGTTTCCATAAAAATTCATTTACAGCTGTCAGACATAATGGGTCATTGAATATGTGGATGGGTGCGTAATACTGGATAACATCTGGTATTTTATCCGTCGTAGTATGCATATTCATTTTTTTCTTGAAATCAGGTTTCGGATTTTCATCCATCGTCAGAACACTGAAGTGAATCCTCTACACGAACTTGGTGAATTTGCCTCTGACGATGGATGAAAATCCGAAATCGATCAGGAACAAAATAAATATCCATGCTATGACAGCTAATAAAATACCAGATACTACTAGCTCATGGTACAATTAATGAAAAGTTGATAAGTATAATTTACAATTTGATAATTCTGTGATTAATATCACATAAAATCTGACAAGCTTTTTTTTTTTAATTTAAACGCTAAAATTAGTTAGTTGTTGTTCTTGAGTCGGTAGCACAGTCTATTATTAGGTTTATTAGAATTATCTGCTTTTAATTTAATTTAATACCAATTCTCTTGTTTCTTTTTAATTTTTAAACGAGCTTTTCCGGCTGTTGATATTAAGAGGGGCGCACCTTTTATACACTTTGGCTCTATGGAATATAGAATTATGTAATTGCTTAATTATGAATTACGTAATTCGAAATATAGCGATATTTTTTACGCGTAGCCTTTAACTAAAACTCGCATTCTCTGGGCTTTTTTGGTCTCTGTTAGGTCAACATCTGTGGACACGGGGCCTTCTATGCAGAACGAATTTAAGCGCAGCATTGCCAGCACTTGATTATTGTTATTATTCTTATTTTTGGTTTTAATTTACTCGGTGTAATACAGGGAATAATATAGCAGATGATTATTCCTACTACAATGCATATGCAATTTTACATACGTATTCTCTAGAAATTTAAAATTTGCCGTGCTATGTGGCATGTAGCTAATATCCATTTAATAATTGTCGTCGATCGATAGCGATTGAGTATTCCCATCAGACAAATAGGAATCACGCCTGTGGATGACAGGACAATATGGATGATTCTGAAAGCCAGCCAACAGTTTTCACATTTGCTTTATTTCATTGGAAAGCTGTACGTACTTCAGAATTTTGTTTCGTTGCAATTACATTAAATTGACGGAATTCTCACTATTAGGGACTGGCCACTTTTATTAGAGAAGCAGTTTTACATTAAAATAGTACGATATCTGGACCTATTTTGTGGAACGTGCTGGTCCATAATCACACTTCTGTCCAAGTATAATTTGCAGGTTTCATTTTCCTGTACGGTGATACTAGCTGTTACTTGTTGTTATTATTATTAATTTATTAGATTTATTCATGTTTGTTACATCGTTTTATCTTCTTGGATCTTCAACAACTAATATGCCTCATGGAAAGTCATTAATTTCTCTGAAGAGATATTGAGCTGAAACGAAATAATCCCTGGATTGCGGGAAACGAATGGTGTAGTTTTCTTTTCTTTTTATTTTATTTATTAATTTTATATTTATTTATATTGATTTTAAATTTTTTATTTTATATTTATTTATTTATATATATTTTTTAATTCTCTCTTTCATTGGTATTATTTATCATTAATTATTGTATTATTTTCTTATGGGTTATTGGATTAACTCATGTTACTGGACGACTATTTTATTTTTTATTATCTTTGTAAGTGTACATATTTAGTATAGAGACTCCAGCCCCAGAATACTCTATTCTGTACTACTCTTACTTTTCCATTCTACCTATTCTAGCACAACAATTTTGCTCGAAAACTCGCAAGTGAATCACAATGTGTGTAGTTACAGTTTCAATTTTTTTTTTATGGAAAGTAATAACAGTTATTAAATTTTTTAACAATTTTTCGTAATAGAAAAAAAATCTGGTGTGAAACACTCACACAACTTTCTCTTACTCCAGTTCTCAAAATTATAACTGACAAATTTTATAGTTTGTGTACCAAATTTAATTAAATTCGTCGAAAACTGAAAAAACTGTTCAGTAAAAGCGCACTTCCGGTTTACCAATTTCATTGAATTTCGGAATTTTGGCGATCTATTTATTCCTAATTAATTGTCTTTGGATGATAGAATTGTATAATCAACTATGATAGCACTTTAGAGAAAATTATAACCCCACCTTTCCCCTAAAAGTAGGCAAAATTGAATTTTCCCAGAGAAATGTTATAAATAAAAGTTGTAGATCTTTGTATGTTTAGTTGATATAGGTAGTTTCAAAAAAATCGTCGGAGCCATTTTTGAGAAAATTGCGAAAAAGTAAAAAAAAAAATCATTTAGTAAAGGTGGTAAAGTAATCGCACTTCCGGTTATCCGATTTTCTTCAAACTCGGAATTTCAACAACATATTCAGTTCTAACTAACATTATTTAGATGATAGATTTGTCTAATAAACTGAAATAGCACTTTATATGCAAACCTAACACTACCCCATTATTGCCCTTAAATGAATTTTCCCAGAGAAATGTTTTAAATAAAAGCTGTAGATTTTGGTTTGCGTAGTTGATATATACCAAGTTTGAAGAAAATCATCGGAACCATTTTTGAGTAAAACGCAAAAGAGAGAGAAACACTTTATTCGTAAAGAATTGTCAGTGGGGCTGCTCGACAATGTCAAGTTGCTAACACACAGCTTACCAATCAATCGAACTGATATATACAAAGAAAGAGGAAACAATACATTATTACACAGATTAAATCATTAAACAGATAATTTTGTCTTGTTATTGTTTTCCACTTTTTGACAACAGACGTCTGTAGTGTGCGTCATAAGACATTAGTCTAACTGTAGATGTGGTGGTTAATGATGGCTAGAGAGTCTATAATAATCTCCTCCGTTAGCCTCGGCAATATAATCGGGTCTATACCGACCTCGTCCCAGAATTCCACCGTTTTCTTTGGAATAGTCCCCCGAGCACCGAACCATAGACCACGCACTTTATAGTCCCGTTCCCCAAACATATCTCTATACTTCTCGGAGAGATATGTAATACATTTGCTATAAATGGCACGCTTTTCTGTGTCGACCTTATCCCCCTGCTGTGGATCGTTATTTTCATAACGCACCGTCGGATCAATGATGTACGCTAGTCTGCTGTCCCTTTTAAAGGCCACTATATCTGCATATCGCGCAGAGCCCTCATCATCAACAGCGTACACTTCCTCAAAGCAGGTATAATCAAGAGCCCTAAGAGACTCTGCGATCGCGTGCTTGACCCTGTGATGCCGCCTAGTCACGAGGAGCATATTGTGTGGACAATTTCCGAGCACATGTGCCGGTGTTTCGTTCTCTCTACCGCATTTGCGGCAGAGGGGTCCAATATCTCCTGCTGAACTCGAGGCAACTCCGGGAACGCCCTTGAGTGGAGCATAATTTATGTTTAATTTTATCGCGTTGGTCCACTCCGAGTCTGAGAGCACTTGCTTATTGTAGATGTACTTATTAATTTTGGGAGTCTCCCTGAAGTGACAGGCTCCTATCCCTTGCCATTTGCACTTCATCCATTCGTTAAAGGACTCTTCTCTCAGTGACTGGCGAATCCTTTTCACTGGGATATGGTGCCGGATGTCCTCCACCTCAATGCTGAGGCGGTTTACACATTGGCCAACTTCCAACTCAAGGTCAAAAATCCCTTGAAATTGAGGGTCTCGAACTTTACCGAGTTTCTGGGCAATGGACAGCTGTTGCAGTGGTGCCTCCCACTAACACCTAAGCAAACCCAGACCTCTAAACCGCCGAGGTGCCTACATTATTGCTGTGGATGCATTCGCTGGAAGACCAATCATAGACTTCACGCATCGTCGTATAAAGATGTCCACGCCCTCCAGTACCGATGGACTCAGCTTAGTCAGTGGGGCAATCTGGAGAGGGTAGGTCAGCATTGGAAAAAGGTATTGGTTTAGAATATTTAACTTCTGGTCTGGTTTTAACAAACTTGAAGTGGTGAGTTTATTCATATCCTTATCCATATCCTTATCAAAAAAACCTTGTAAAGTGTAAAATTCCAGTTGAGGAATTTTGACAGATTACGTACTGTCAGATCCCATGGTGATACCTAAATGGAATATCAAGTTTCAACTTTCTGTAATTTTTCGTTTTTGAACTATGCTGTTCACATACACATCTACACAGACCATTTGCTAAAAACTACTTTTTTGGACTCCGGAGACCTCCAAAACGGATATTTCTGGTGAATAAAACTCGATATCGAAAATTTGACACGATTAAAAATACTTCCTCTTACCTAGAAGTAAGAGAAAGTAATAAATCTTGTTTTTAATTCTCAATGATTAAATAACAGATATGATTTGAGATAAGTGAAATCAATAGCAATGAAAAATGTGAGTTATCCTTATTTTTCCTACTAAATGTAAATTGGAAAACAGAAATGGAAAATAAATCGTAAAATGTATGCAGAACAGATGGAGTAACATGTGCAGAAGCGTTCGCTGGAATGGGATGTGTGATTGAAAAGGAGAGCCTTTTTTTGTACATTTCACTGCAGCAGCAGGGTAAGTGAATGTGATAGTAGATGCTAAAAGAAGTCAGCTTCCATTTGTAAAACTGTGACAAGTAAAAATAGATCCTGATTATTTGAGGGTCGAAGTTTACTTTATAAATTTTCTTTACTTTGTTTATTATGTTTTTGCCTTATAGATTTTTTATAAAAAATCTTTGAAATAAAGCTATAACAGTGTAATAGAAACTCTATAAATATTTTAAATATATTTCTATCATAGTTCTATGTTAGACGTAAATTTCGTATCTTGAATCAAACAATTTTATAAAAATTATTCTATTTCTTTTCTTCCCATTGATTATAACATTTTTTTTATCGGGGGGGGGGCAACGCACTGCGACCTTGATCAGGTCTATTGTGCTATGCCCCCTGGGTGCCACAGGCCTGCCTATAGCACCCGAACGGATGCCCAGTTGAACATCCGTTCTACAAACCTGAGGAATCCTATTACCCTGACGGGCTCTAGAGAGGGTATGTCCCCCTCCTCCACCTGGTAGCTGCCCAGGTTCCTGAACCTTCTCTGAGTGGCAGCCTCGCAGTCTGTTAGGAGATGTATTGGAGTTTCCTCCAACTCCCCACAGAATCTGCATGAGCTGTCACTTTCCAAGCCCAGCTTCGCCAGGTGTCCTTTAAGTCGGCAATGCCCCGTGAGGAAACCCGTAAGTACGCGGAGCTTGTTCTTACTCAATCCAATGCAGGCCTCCGACCTCCGTTGGTTATAATTTCCCAAGCAGATCTTGGCCTGCCGCAACCCGGGGAGGGAGTACCAGAGTTGAGATCTCTTCGTCTCCTCCTCCTTCCTAAGTTCCTCTGACAGAAACTGGTCGCTAATCCCACAAAAAGGTTCCGGCCCCAGAAGTGGGGTCATAGCGCCTATCTTGGCCAGGGCGTCGGCCATCTCATTCCCTTCAATGCCAACATGCCCCGGTACCCACCAGAGTGCAACTTTGTTCCTGCTGCCCAGATCGTTAAGTTTATCTAGGCATTCCCAAACCATTTTAGAGTTAATAACTGGTGCACCCAGAGCTCCAATGGCTGCTTGACGATCAGAAAGGATTACAATCTCCTGATTCCTGTATCCCCTATCGAGGTTAAATTGAACACATCTTCCGATAGCGTATATCTCCGCCTGGAAGATGCTGGGAAATTTACCCATGGGTTCCGAGTGCTTGATCCTTGGACCAACCACCCCCGCCCCAGTCCCCTCGAGGGTCTTCGACCCATCAGTATACCATTTAATGGCATGTTCCTTGATGCCCAACAGAGCGGATCCCTCGCTCCACTCACTCTTGGACCCTAGCTTCGACGAAAAATTTTTAGTGAAGCTGTACCTCTTACCCATACCGTCCCTAGGGAGGTGCCAGATGGGGGAGCCCAAAGGTGAGAATACCAACTCTCTAACCCCCAGCCCTTCCCCCTCCTGCACCACTCCTAGAGATCCTAAGAAGAGCCCCCTTCGCCGCCCTTTCTACCACTAGGTACAAAGGTGACAGATTGAGGATAACCTCCATCCCAGCGGTGGGGCAAGTCCTCATAGCCCCCGTCATGCATAAGCATGCGAGCCGCTGTACCTTGTCAAGAGTTTTCCTGACCGATACTTCTTTGGTCTTCCTAAACCAAGCCACCGCGCCATAGGTGATAACTGGTCTCACCATCATGGTGTACATCCACCGTAGGATTCTCGGGGGGCATCCCCAGGATTTGCCCGCCATCCTCCTACATATCATGAGGGCGCCAGTGGCCTTATTAACAGTTGATTCAATGTGTTTCTTCCATAGGAGTTTACTATCAAAAGTCACCCCTAGGTACTTAACCTCCTTTTCCCACCCTACTATTATAACATCTTAAAAAATATTAAATATATAGAAAAAAATAATAATACAATGTTGGCTTACGATATCAGTCTATGATATCTACTGCAATCAAACTATTTGTTTACAAGAATTTATTCGTTCCATTATTATTTCAATTCAATTCAATTTATTTATTTGTTACATGGGCATAGCCCCATACAAAGTTGCTGAACAAATAAAAATACAATTAAAAGAACTTAAGTACCTCTATGAATAGTAATAATTATAATTTATACTTATAGAATTTTTATAAGTAAAATAACCAAATGAAACAAAAATTATATACTTCTGGAGATGATCGAACTAAATAAAAGCATTAACTGCTTCCTGTCAGAGGTTGCATATATAATGGAGTTGATGTGGAGAGAAATTGTGATTGATTAATTAGACGAGATATGAAGACACTGTTATAATATAGCTATAAGCTTACACAAACTGCACTGGACTTGTAATGATTTTTATTGAATAAAAGGTGGGAGTAGAGATATGACACGATGCGATGTATATGGTTGAATCTGATAGATTGATTTCTAGATCTCTTACTGGCTTATATACAGGTTCTTCCCACTCTAGCCTGCTTAAGTCAGAGAGTACCAGAGAGAGTTTGTTTTCTCTCGGTCGGGCTTGGCTCTCTCTCTTGCCGTTACACATAAGTTCATCAGAATACCATATTATTCGTTTAAAATAAATGCCCTCAATTTCATTACACTTTCCATATAGTAAAAAAACTTTTCTTACGTTTACAATACTAATATTATGAAATTATGAAGGAAAATTAAAATAATCTATATCCTTTAAGAAATCTTAAATATTCAGAACGAAGTGGTAGATATATTGGACAATGCAACAAAATGTGGGGTAAATCCTCAAATTGATAATAAGTATTACACAATGTGCACAATTTTCTAGGGTTTATTGTATATGTAATTTTACCTGTAGTTATTTTCAATATATACTTTGAGGACAGACGTATAAATTTAATAGGAATATTAAACCTCAAGTAGTTTTGTGGTTCTTGATCTTCAAAATACAATTGAAGAATATATTAAACTAAAATTAGAATTGTGAAGTTTTTTTTTAAGTCAGTCTCTTTAAGAAATTTTTTATAGTTTATTAAAGATAATCTTAATTGTTTTTTCAAATTAATAATATCATCGGTATATAATAAATCTACAAGATTTATAGAAGAGAAAATATTACTTAACTGTGAAATCCAATTAAATTTAATATTTACAGCATTACGATTTAAATCCATTAATTTTAGAAAGCATAGTAAAGGGTAAATATTTTTCTATCATAGTTCTATGTTAGACGTAATATCTTGAATCAAAAAGTTTTTATAAAAATTATTCTATTTCTTTTCTTCCCATTAATTATAACATCTTAAAAAATATTAAATACATAGAAAAAGAAAATAATAAAATGTTGGCTTACGATTAAGAGACATAATTTTTAATTTACAAATCCAATTTACAACAAACTTCAATATAATAATATAACTAATGTATACAACTCCAGCTTCTAGACGCACAGCAAAATTCGGTGTGGACCGCGGCAGGCCAAGTAAACGTTTATAAAAATTCAAACTACTTGCATCCAAAATATCAGAGTATCTGAGTCCCCAGATATGTGCGCTATACAGCAATACACTCATTGCAATGGCTTCATTAAGCTTGACTCTTGAATCCCAACTATTTAATTTGAAGGCAGCACAGATATTCAGCACTGTACCAATAGCCGAATTGGCCTTAGAAACAGCACTTTCAGCTGCTTTTAAAAAAACACCGGAAGTAGAAAACAGGACACCCAAATAATAATTATATGTAGAAACTTGTTCTAACAACAAATCATTTACAATATAAATTTCTAACCTTCTTCTTAAAAGATTTAGAAAAATCTTATCATTTTTGTTTTATTGGTATTTACGGTGAGGTAATTCTCTTTACAATAAGATTCCAGGCAATTTAATTTTGAACGAATATCCAGAAAAGAATCCCCACAAATTATTCGGTCATCCGCATATAACAGCATTAGAATATCTGCGCTAGATCCCACGGGTATGCTTGTCTCTAAAATAAATTTCAATATTTGAAATAAATAAGTTAAATAACAAAGGACTCAATGACTCACCCTGCAACTTCCATTTGTAAAATGTGACAAGTAAAAATAGTTCCTGTTTATTTGATGAGGGTCGAAGTTTATTTTATAAATTCTCATTTCTTTGTATATTATGTTTTGCCTTATAGATTGTTCATAAAAAATCTTTCAGATAAAGCTATAACAGTGCAATAGAAACTTTATTATAAATATTTTTTTATCATAGTTCTATGTTAGACGTAATATCTTGAATCAAAACATTTTTATAAAAATTATTCTATTTCTTTTCTTCCCATTAATTGTAACATCTTAAAAAAATAATAAATACATAGAAAAAAAAATAATAAAATGTTGGCTTACGATATCAGAGTCTATAATATCTACTGCATATTTTCACTATTTTTTGTATGTGAAATTTTTTTTTAAAAATTTCACAAGAATTTGTTCGTTCCATTATTATTTCATTTACGTCACAATTTAGTGGTTCAACACTTGTTCCATTAAGCAGGAAAATAGAATGGAGAGAATTACAAATTCTTTAAAGCATATTTTTATTGACTTGTTTTTATTAAATGGCAATTATGTAATGGATTTGTGAAATGTTCTGGATTGGGTTCTGTAAAAACTGGAAAACATCAATCAGAGTTTTGTTTTCCGTATCTGTGCTGAGGAGAACCTGCGTATGGGCTCTAGGAATAGGGAGATATGCAACTTCTCGGACATCCAGGCTGCACTGAAAGCACTAGGGGCATCAGAATCACCTCCCCCCTCTTGTCAGGGAGTGTAGAGACTCCCTGGAGGCATTATCCCGCCCTACAAAGTTCGGGTAGGGTGTCGGACCTAAGGGATACAGTAATGAAATAGCCGACCAACTGGCCAGGGAGGGAGCGAATACTCCCTTCTATGGGCCGGAACCTGCTCTAGGGGTATCCAAATGTATGGCGAAAGCGTCTCTGAGAGAATGGACTCGGAGGGAGCATAACCGATACTGGAGGCTAACTACTGGGACAAAACACGGCAAAATGGTTATGCCAGAGCTGTGTAGAAGAAGGACCAGAGACATCCTGGGACTAAGCAGGTATCAGCCTCCTTGATAACGGACCTGTTTACTGGGCATGGCAGGTTCAAAAAACATCTGCACAAGGTGGGGTTGGTGGATATAGAGTCCTTGTGTAGACTGTGTCAGGAAGAGTAGGAGGAGACGGCCTCTCACCTGCTGTTTGATTGCGTTGCAATAGGTAGATTGCGGTACGAGATCTTCGGCACATTGAGACTGGAGGAAATCGTACTCCAAGAAGGATTGGTGGGGAAGGTTCTGGACCTCATGAAGAGGAGGGCTTCCACTACTAGGTTCCGAGGGGTTGGCACAATAAGCCTCAATGGGAGGCTGCGTTGCCTGGGTTTTAATGCCCCCCTGCATCATTCTAATTCTAATTTGTTTTCCGTAATAGCCTGAATCATTTTGTGGTCATCGACAGGTTTCAGGCGTACGCCTAATATTAGTATGTCTGATAAGCAGTACAAGTCTATGCTATCAATACATCCTGATGTTGGACCTACGCGAAAACTTGGTCGATAACTAAAAATGATGCATACTATATATTTGGTCATTTTTTTTCGCTTCTATTTTTTCCCCCCCAGTAATAAATCCAGTAATAAATGAAATTTATTCGGCAGAGATAACCACAAACTATCACATATGTTAATTTTACAATCATTGCCGAATTAATTGCAGTGATTGCCATAACTTTGCGGCCAGCATTCTAAAAAACTTAAACTAACAATATTGTAATCAGAATGTTACCAACAACAATATTGAAACCTAATATAATTTGGGAGAAATATTGGCTACAAGATTTCAGTTCCCCCCAGAGTCTTCTGCATTCTCTAGCAACGTACCAAATTCAAGATGATGTTGATCACTATTATCTATGCAAGCGCATAAAGAACATTCTGTCAATTACTGTAAACTATTCCGAGGGCATCTTTTTCATTGTAATGTTCTAGCAGTGGATCATCTTACCAACCGGCTATCTATTGGTAGTTCGAATAACTAGTGGCTCTTCAAATAACATTCTGAGAGGAAAGATTCATAATCCTTAACTTTCCTTTGTTTTCCTTTAACCACTATAGTATTTTTTCTGGAAAGCTACGTTACTGCTTTTAGACTCCTCAGGTAATGGATGATCATGTAGAGAAGAATGTAATAAGATAGAGCAGAGGTTGTCTGGCGTAGCATTCATAAAAGACATAAATATAATCCATCACTAAATTGTTGTGGTGGTTGGTTCCGCAGAGCTGGAAAGCATCAGAGACATTTTCCGTGGTAGAATGCTTCATTTTGTGGTCATCGACCGGTTTCGGGCGTTCGCCCATCTTCAGAATGCGTTCGTCAGACAGTGTGATAACACAGACATACACAGAGGAAACTTAGTTTATACGCTTGTGTACTATCAGATCACCCATGGTGATGCCTAAACAGAATATCAAGTTTCAACTTTCTACGGTTTTTCGATTTTGAGCTATGCTGTATTTTACACACACACACACACACACACACACACACACACACACGTTTGCTATAAACCACTTTTTTTGGGCTCAGGGGACCTCAAAACGGATATTTCCGGTGAAAACTCGATATCGAAAATTTGACACGATTACAATGCTTTCTTTTACTAGGAGTAAGAGAAAGTAAGCATATTGTATTGTTACGATTTGTGAGGCGATGAGCTTAGTTGTAGCGCGCTGATTCGAGTCCAGCAGAGTTATATGCCTATCCTTTTTATCTTGGAAAATTAGTATCCTTGGTATTTATAGAGGTAAAAGTTAAAGATGCAAGACCATACATACATAAATACTTACTATATCTTAGTTTTCCTATCAGTGAGCATTAAGTACTTCTTCCTAATAGTACATTATGATTCTACTAAATAGAACTAGTTTTTATTGTGAACTGAGAACTATTTACAAGTAGGTTTCCAGATCTTATAAGTGACATAGTTATAGAGAGGCAACATTATATTATACTTAGTGAGAATACTTCGCGTGCAGTCTGCCCAACATAGCGGAAGAACTAGAGGGAGGGATGTAAGACAAAACTTCATGTACTTAAAACTAAAAGGAAGATAACCATAATGTTACAGCCAGCTTTGTAGACACATTATGTGAGTTGCCTTAGACATTGTTATGTTGTATATATACACAAGTATATATACTGTTATATATATATATGTGTGTGTGTGTGTGTGTGTGTGATTTTGTGTAAAGAGAAATTCTCTTCGAAGGCAGTTAGACTAGTAAACTTTAACCACCGTATAAAGTCTAAGTTAATATGAAACAGTACCGAGAGAAATTCATTTTTTCCTTGCCTATGGTTTAACTACTCATCTACGTACAGCATGCTTTTATATATATATATATAAATATTAGCACTGTCTTTACAAATAAAATATTACAAGAGAAAGATATAACGTTAAAATAAAATAAAAATATAGAACTATAATCTGATAAATAATAACTGTAAAATAATATTCTGAAACTTCCGGTGGCCAAATATTCTTTTTCTGCAATCGTTGTGAATAATATGACGATTATTACACTAAATTTAATGAAGAAAGTACAATTTTCACAAACAAGTGAATGAAAGTATTCTTTCTCTCACTAGTGTGTGAAAGTAACATTATTCAACTCTAATTAGTCCGACATCTAGTAGCAATATGCGAAAACAAGATTAAAAAACAAATCCTAGATACAGCGGCTTTTTGAGGTTATACCAAGCAGGCTATAAAAAGAGAGAGGAAGTATTTGATTTGAATTAAAATACATTCTCAGTATTTGCCCCACCTTTTCACAATTTTTTTTTTTAATTTTTATAAATTTAAAAACCAATTTAATACAATTGCAGAAAAAAATCTAATATTTAATTTGTGAGCGATGTATTAGTTACAATTCTCGCTGCGCTTGTGAGGTCGAACTCTGAACTCTTGTGTATAAAAAGTTATTTTCTGTTGATGATTTAAGACAAGAAACTAGTAACTTTTATTTTTTTTTTTTTATGTTTCTGCAATATAACAAATATGTTTATATGTTTAAAAATTATTTCTCCACAACTTCACGACTATCTATGTATTAAAGCCTTGATAAAGACAGGAAACTCTGTCAAAACGTTGGCATAATTGAATGTTTTCTTTCTTGACCGATCCTCTCCAAATTTTTTCATAACATTATTATTATTATTCCTTATCGTATTGTCTAATAGTGTTAAAGTGATCCCAGCGGAAAATTTACACACCATTCGTAACCTGCATACTTAAAATATTATATTATTCATAATTTTATCAATATCAATGTGTCAAATATCAACAAATAATTTTGTTGTTTATATATAGATTCACTGAAGAGGTTTGGGTCATTTAACTGAAAGCGTTGGAAAAATAATTAAGGACTTGATCAGTTTGAAAATCACTACACTAGCGGAAATTAGAAAAAAAATTGTCACAATGATGGAAGGATTTTTCTCTGTCTATTTCTCTATCTAGTGGCGCTGCAAGTATTGCGGGTCTTGGCCTCTCCAGACGTCCTTTATTTTTGCAGCTGCCATCCAATTTCTTGTACGCAGAAGATTCTTGGCGTTTTGCCCGACGCCATTTTGTTAGGGCATTTTTTTTTAAAGGGGGTATGCACTGCGATCTGAAAAATCTATTGAGTCCCCGCAGCCTTCTCAGGGCACTGCGGGCCTCCAAACAGTGTTTTCTTGCTACAGAAAACACTGCCCTCAAAACGGACATTCCTCCGGTGATACCCCTTTCCTCTTGGTACTGGGGGTAGTTTTAGGACCGTGCCTTCCTCTGGGGTTTACCAGTCCCGATTAGTCACGACGTAGTTGTGCACCCGTAGTTCAGTATTTCAACTCTAACGGGCTAGCGTGACTGATCGCATGCCCGACAGATCGTTTAACGAAAGAGAGATGTCACCACCATGGAGAGACAGTTAGTGCAATACCTCTCCATGGCGGAAATGCTTAGGCACCCTCCCTCTTGACCCATTTAAGGGCAGGTTGACGCTCAACCAGCGCGCAAAATGATCCTACAAAGCAATCATACTTCACTCCCAGAAGCTAAGGAAGGCACCCCCTACCAGCCTCTGGTGAACCGCGCACAGCCAGCGAATGCGCTTCCAGCTACGGGCTGGCACGGGGTTTAATTTATATTGCGAGACTCCTCCCGCTCAACTCATGACCACGGTGATTCGAGTTCTTGGTTAAAACACGACCACTACGAATACAACCTCAATTGCAAGCAATTGGCAAAGGAAACTGGTGCTTGCACCCGTAGTTCAATATTTCAACTCTAACGAGCTAGCGTGACTGATCGCACGCCTGATGGATCTAGATTCCAACTACTGATTCCTGTCCATTGCCTCAAGTAAAGGGGTTCAGTAACCATGGATACTTACAGGCAACACTGCAAGGGGAAAGGATCATGATAGGATTGGTCGGGGTGAGGGAGGCCCCAATCTGGAGAGCCAGAGGTTGATTGCACCCCAAAGGCGATGGTGACGCCACATACCCACGCCCTACCCACAAACGGACAGAAAAGAAAATCTAAGAGCAGCATGTTGCATTCGATCCCAAGATCTCCGCGTTGCTAGACCAGCACCGCTACCACTGAGCTAATCCCTTCTTTCTTGTTAGGGCATATAGCTCACAATTTGTTCTACTCCGCCAGATCGTGTCTTCACGTACTGGATCATAGAAATAGCTTCTTCTTAAATATTAAGAGACGCTGCTCATCCCCTTTGATCAAAGTCAATATTTCAGTGGCATATACCATCAACGGGCGAATTAAAGTTTTATACAGCCTCATTTTAGTACCCCCTGGATAGTATTTAACTTCTCAAGTGCTTATTCAAATCGTAATTGCATTTATTGGCTAACATTAACTTTTCTTTTTTGATTTTATTATCAGACTTCACAAGAGATACCAAGGTAAACAAATTGTTAAACAGTTTTTATGGAATAAACCGTGAAAACTGAAAAAAGCTATTCAGCAGGAACGTACTTCCGGTTAACTGATTTTCTTCAAAGTCGAAATATTGGCAACATATTTAATTCTATTTAATGTTATTTAGATAACACAATTATATAATAAGTTGAAATAGCACTTTAGAGGAAAATATAACCCCATCTTTCCCCCAAAAGCACTCTTAAATGACTTTATCCAAAGAAATGTTTCAAATAAAAGTTGTAGTTCTTTGTATATGTAGTTTACATTCATAGTTTAAAGAAAATCGTTGGAGCCGATTTAAAAGAAAATAGCAGAAAACTGAAAAATACTAAAATGGACTCAGGGGACCATCGTGGATTTCTGGTGAAAACTCGATATCCAAAAATTTGACACGATTACAATACTTGCTCTTAGTAGGAGTAAGAGAAAATATAAATTTTAGTATCACAACTATGAGAAATCCCAGTAAGAGTCTTTTTACAGTGTTGTCTTTTTACAACAGAGCTTTTTAATTTGTCAAAATGCTTGCTCAGCATGGTCTCACCCACATAATCGGATGTTGTTGACAATTTTTATTTATGAAAAGTTCGAGATCCGTAATTTTAAGAAATAGAAGAAGCAAAAATCAAGTGCTAATTAATCAGTAAAGGACCATGCCAAAGCATTCTTATGTCACAGCCATATTGAGAAATGAAAGCTACTGTAATCTTAATTGGTTTTTATGCTACTTCAAAGTAAAGCTTTTAACACATTTTCTGAGAATTCTTTCTCATCTTAGGTTTGTAATCATTACTGACAGTTTCCGTTTCCAATTCGTTAAGCCAAATTTATTTATTTATTGTTGATTTTTTTTAATCCGCGTTTCTTGTCCTTAGAAAATATACAAATGAAAATAACAGTATTCTAAATATGAACTTAACAGAAGCCATTGTATTATTTATTAAATTTATGAAGTTAAATTAAAACTTAAACATCTTTCATTATCGTCTGTTTAAATGTATAAAAAATAAAAAAAATTATTAAAATAAAAATCCCCATGAAAGATGAAAGTTTTTTTTTATAAGTGCTAATATTAAGGGAGAGTTATTAATAATTCTTTTAACCCTTTATAAAGTGATTAGTTCCATATTTGATCATTTTAAATTTATCTTCAGTTTCTCTCTCTTTTGCACTCATTCGCTCTCTCTCTCTCTCTCTTGGATCTTTTTCATGAAAAATTAGGAGAATTTTTCTTTTATTGTAAAAACCTTTTCAATAATAATATTTCATGCTCCATAAACTTTACGTCCTGGCAAGTAATATTTCTTTGGTCATGAAAATAATTTATTATAAATTATAAAATAAAAATAATTTATTGAACCTTAAATGTTATTGTGAGTCTTATAGGATGTGAGTGTTATTGTGAAAACATAAATCGGGAAAATAGAAATATAATATACAAAATAAAAATATTCATTTCGTTTTGACTTATGTATGTTGTCCATTTATTAAGTTCATAAAAAACCCAAAAAATTTACATGGAAACTCTTATACAAAGTGATTCTAATTGTGTTTTTATAAATTCTGAGTGAAAAAACTATTATATGTAGATTCATAATTAGTTCACAATAGAAAAATAACATAAAAATGTGCACACATTTTGCACACTAACTTTTCGCTGCATTGCCTTTTCACTCAATCATGGATTTTTTTTTCGTACATCACCTATGCCCGCAAGGGATATCTGCTGCATGCAGTGTAACAGCAACCAAGAGCAGAGAAAGAAAACAAACTACCAGCCACTCTCTCAGTCTGGAGTGGGAGAAACTATAATAAATACAGCGACGGGACACAGAGAATAGATCGTTCAAATTAGATTCAGCAAGATATTCACCCAGTCACAACGTGTCATTTTACCCCGTCTACTCTAAATCTACCATCTTTACTGTAAAGTCCAGCAGTCAGCGAAACTCATCATTATATTACACAGGTAACCAAGTCGTTGTTAACTCATCAAACCAAACCAATTCTCTCCTCCCACACCAGGAAATTTATTTAAATTTTTTTTTTTGAGGAATGTGCTTTTAGAAATTTTTATCTTTTCCGTGGCGTAGATCTATGGTGTGCGATTTTGATTTCCCTCTAATGGTGGGCCTTTTTCATTTGCTGAGGTGTACCAGGTTTTTTCCTCATTGTTATTTTAGGGTTATGTAAGCTGTGTGTTTAGGAAATACTTTATAAATTTGGTAGGCCATGGTATTTTTTCATGAATTTTCCTGTGGATGTAAATGCTTTTGATAAACGTGCTCTACGTTTAGTTCTTCTTTTTGAAACATTTTATTTATTGCAATATTTTTCCCTTGTTAACTTAGCTTTTTTCATTATTTAATTTGACCTGTCTCCTCACTTGTTGTATTTTGTGTAGAGACATTTGCTATGAATATTAAAATTTCTAAGTTTTTTCTCCTGATAAGCCACAAAAAATTAAAAATTTGGTTCCAAAAACAATTCATGGGGGGGGGGGGGGGGGGGGGGGTGGGGGGGGGGGGGGGGTATAATTTGTGGAACGTTTTTGGTGGAATTGTGGGAGAGAGTCCCTGGTATTTTGTTTCTCTTTCTCTGCTCTCTTGGTTGCTGTTACAAAGTTATTTGGGCAGTAGTGACCCCAAGGATTAAACTTAAACATATACCCCCCACTTTACAGACAAGGACAAACACAGAACAGAAAACTAGGGTCTCCGTTCCTAGTTAAATGGCGTAAGTCAAGAGCAAAGGAAGGGATTAGCTCAGTGGTAGAGCGCTGGATTCCCAATGCGTAAGTCCCAGGTTTGAATCTCAGTATGCTGCCATTAGATTTTCTCTTCCAACTAGCCTCTACAACTCACTGTCCGGTGATGAGCAGTGTTATGTGTAGCTAGAGAACACTGCTTGATGGAGGCCGGCAGTGCAATGAGAAGGTTCTGGGGGGCACAGTAGATCTTTCAGGTCGCAGTGCAATAATCCCCTACAACAATCTACAATCTACATCAACTATCAATCGATTTGTGTCGGGTTTTTCTTCTCAAAAAAAAAAAAAAAAAAAAAAAAAAAAAAAAAAAAAAAAAACCGTTACACTTCCACAAATACAATGGTCTTTCATTAAAATTTTGAAACTTTTTTTCAAAAAAAAAACAACAAATGATTCTAAACAAGGGAAAGAGTTGAGGAATCTGTGGTGTTAGGCTTTCCTCTAAATTGCCATTTCCTAATTTTGCTTGTCCATCATTTACATAACATTAAGTATAATTAAATATGTGGTAAATTTTCCAACCTTGAAGAAAATTCAAGAAAAATATAACAAAGAAACATGAGGGAAGGGATTAGCTAAGTGGTTATTAGCGTACTGGACTCTAACGCGGAGGACCTAGCTCCAGTTCGAGTCCAGCTGTGCTACCCTTAGATTTTTTCTTCCTAGGAGCCTCTACAGCTCACTGGGCAGTCCGGTGATGGACAGTGTTGTCTGTAACGAGAGAACACTGTCCGGAGGCCGGCAGTGCACTGAGAAGGCTCCGAACGCCTATGACCGTAGATGTTGTTGCGCCTTAAATTAAAAAAAAAAAACAGATTATTTATTTTTAATAATTTGCCGTTGATTTTTTCTTTTTTCCCAATGTTGCAATTCTCAAAATTGCATTATTGCGTAATTTTCAACAAAGTACTATCTACATTAACTATCGCGGCCAGTAAAAAACACTAATTTTTTATAAAATCTTTCACAAAATCTAGACATTTAAACATCTGATAACAAAGAAAAACGATCAGTTTACTTTTATTGGGCACAAATTCTTGGTTTGGAGTAGAGCCAATAAATGGCGTCTTTAAAGCAAACGGTAAAAGTGAAAATCTTAGAAGAAAATCTCCCGGGATTGTACCATTAAAATAAGTATTCTAATTTTTTTGGCTGCAACTGGATAGAAAATAAAATTCACGCTTAGTAAACAAGAAGTGAGAATATTTATTAACTGTTTATCATTTCAGCAGGTTATTGCCCTCAAAATTTGAAAACTTGATTCACATTCATGAATGAAACATTATAGAATTCGGGGAATATTTCTTGATTTCCACAACTAAAGCACCTTGCTCACTTAAAGGGATAAAAAAAAAAAATTATAATGATTAATAAGATTAAGATGTTAATGGAAATTGCAGAAATACTTTTCTCTAAGAGAGATTGTAGATACAATGATAATATGCTTTAAATTTAACGATTTTATGAAAGGAAACAGTTCACATAGTAAGTGCTCAAAATATATTAAATATGTCGAGGTCGAATATGTACAACGAGGTTACAATAAAGTCAAAGATGAGTGTGACGTGCATCAATATGAAACTCAAGTCTGACAGACGTCACAAATCACTATTACCACATTTCAATCTTGAGGAAGAAAATGAAATATAGAACTTTTTCATAGATATCCTTGCAGATATCTCAATCTACCAAACAGGAACAGCACAACTCTAGGTCACAGTTATCAAGCTTATCAGGTCGAAATGTCCACCCGCTTTCCCCTTATCAACAATAAAATTATCACTTAAAAACTGTAGGCCTTTACTACTATAATAGTAGTTATATTAAGGTTAAAGAAAATCTTATGAATTTTTTGGGTTAAATTGGGATATCTGGAAAAAATCTTTAGCAGAAGAAATCTTTAGATTTTGACCAAAATCTTATTGAAAAATCTTTTTTTTTTTAGTAACTGAATAAAATACAAGTTTTAACATCTTATGATTTTTTCCGTTTTTGAGTTACACCACGCACATGCACATATACAGTGCAGTCTCGATTATCCGGCACCTCCAATTATCCGTCACGGTGTTTGTGCCCACACATTATGTACATATTATGTACTCTTTATTGTATACGGCGCGGGCGTAATATAATTTTTGGATTTTCCAAAATCTATTTTGAGTGATGACGAAATAATTGCAAATTTGGATCCAACTGATGAAAATAATAGCGACAATGAAGAAGATGAAATTCAAATTTCAAAAATTACTAACACCGAAGCCGAAATTTCGATTTCCAGATTTATTGAATGGTACGAACGCCAAGAAAAGTGCGATAGTACATCAAATTTACTTTTAAGGAAACTGCAAGTTCTTGCAGCCTAGAAAGTGAGGAATTCTAAAAAAACAGTCAACAATGATGAGTTTCTTCAAACCCTCACAAGAATAAAATCAAAGATTAGAAAAAACATGCAACAAATAAAAAAAATAAATAAAAAAAAAACGTTTTAATGCTGGCTCGGTTTCCGTGACGGTCACAACCCCGTATAAAAAGCAAAGTGGAATGTTTTTAAAAAACTAATAAAATATAAATTCTCCAGCCTTGTTTTCTGTTAACCGTCTATTCTCTTATCCACAACCGTCTGGTCCCGAACATGATGGATAATCGAGACTGCACTGTATATACAAAATATAAGAAGATATATATGTAGCCCATGAAGGGCCAAGGCTTGCCAGACGGCGATTTGAATAGGGGACGTGTGATAAGCACGACGCAGATCCTACGCAGTTTAGTTCAGTCCTTCGCTACCCAGGGCGCTACTAACTGTAACTTCCCAATTTTTATCACGATACCGTGGTCAACACCAACTTTTGCCCTCACGGGTATCGAACTCTGAATACTCGTACGAAAGGCGAGTGCGCTAGCCACTAGACCAACGCGTGAAGACATGCATATATTTCTGGTAAAAACGTGATTTTGAAATACTTCTTCGATTGAGAAACTATAGAAACAGCAGCTAGATAAAGCAAATATAGCTTCTTTTATAGCTTCAAATATAGCTTTTTTTTAGAAAAATTATAGCTTATCTGAAATGAAAAAAAAAAGTATAAATTTGCGACCCCCAATAATTTTAAATTTTGCCACACATCTTTATAGACCGTGTAATGACATGGCAAAGTCATAGCAATGTCAAACCTTCACAACAGATAAAGAAAGAATAATTTACAACTAGTGGCATAGCCAGCTGCCTGACTTCAAGACAAGGCCGCGGCCAAACAAACAAACCAAGGGTAAATACCCTTACATCAAAGCAAGCACCGCTAAGGCGGGCCACTGACCTAAATCGGTGGTCACCAAACTAACCAAGGTCGCACACTAGGACAGATGTCTTGGTGTGAATGTGGCCAACACTAATATATAAACTCGCCCCATTGGAAGAGGGGAGGAATATATGATTATACTTGAGTACGTCTTCATATACGAGCAGCAGTTTACGCGTCCCTATACAGTTTTTATTTATACTTATTACCTTTAGTTGTGCATCTTAGTTCATTTATCTTAATCATTCTAATTTATTAGTTATTTATCTTCTATTTATTTCTAAGCATTTCTTGTTAATAGTTACCATTTTTTACGTTTAAATTATTGTTCAAATACAGTCTATTTTTATAATTTCCGTGTTAATAATTCGAGCACTAACTTCCAAAAATCTCTAAACTAACTTCTGCCCTCTTCAAGACATCTACTACATACCTCAGGAATCACATTGAACGATTCCACTACACCTTGTAGTATCACGGTGGGATTAGATCATCCAATAAACGATTCCACTACAACCGCCACTTTGAGAAAGAAAACTTGTTCATTGAGAGGATTCATCGAAAATTGCCATATGCATTGTGATTATAAGGAAGGAAAACTTCCTTCATTGAATTACTGATCCGCGTAAGGAAAATGATAATTTCCTGCGGGCAAAAAAACTAATCTACCTCTTCTTGAGAGCTCCTGAAGAAGGATACCAAAGGTGATTGAAACGACGAAAAATACATTTTTTGTCAAAGTTAAAACTAATAAATGAACAAATAAATTTTATGCTATAAATTAATGAATAAAAAGTTTAATGAAATTCTTGTAAAAAAAAAATGTTATAAATTCTTATTACAAAAAAAGAACAAAAAAAAAAAAATGAACAGTAATTTTTAAATATGACGAAAAGTCGTTTGATAATTACATTAGGCTGTAACTAATGGTGATAAAATGATATTGTGAAAGTGTTATTGTTGAAAGTAATGGGCGGAGTGAGCTATAAAAATAGATTTATAGCTTTTTTTTTTTTGTACATAGAAAAAGCTATCATCCATTGCAATGTTGATGGTGAAGCATTAAAGTGAATGGGTAGTCTTTCATAGTAAAATTAGAGAAGTTACAGCATAGTTGAGGGACAGTGAACTGAATTGCATTGACTATTTGCTAATAAAATTATCCCTATAATTTTCTGTCTTTTTATATTCCAGTTTATTACTCAATCAATCATCAAATAAAATATATCTACTTTAGAAAAAATATATAATCTTTTTATTAGGGTCATTAATTTTTTTTTTTTTTAAGAAATTTTATTTGACTTTATGCTCTTATAACTTTTTGTATTTTTTTCAATATCTTCGCCATTCAATGTTCATAAAAAAACTGTTTCTTTTAAAATTCACATAACTTTGTAATTATTGCCGACAAAAAAATTGAAGGCAAATTGCGAATTATTGTGATTATTGTTTCAGATTTTCGAAATTGAAATTCGGAATACATATTATTTGTTTTGTCTTCTGTAAACGATTTTATGGATTTTGAAGAACTTAAAAAAAAAAAAAAAAAAATCTGGTTTGAAACACTCACACTATTTTCTCTTGCTGAGTTAATACATTTATAAAATTGATGAATTTTCTTTAAATTTGCATAATTTTTTTTCCAGAAATAAATATAGATGGGTGGGGGTATATGTTGGAAGCAACCATTGGCAGTTAGACATTTGAATGTAGTTACATTTATAGTGGACTGTTTAAGATGGATTGTTCGGAAGAGAAATACTTCGGTTAAGAAAATTTAGACTCACTGAACACTGTATATATTATGTGCTAAGTTATAAACACTACATGGACTTTGTACTGTGATATTATTTCAGAGAAAGAGTATAGCGCTGTGAGAAGAGAGTGACAGACTGACTGGCAGAGTGAAAGTACGTTGTATGTTGTCGGTTTGACGGTAATTCAAATAATCATTTGAATTACTCTTTAGAATTACAAGCTCTCATTTGTAGACGGCTGAAATATCTCTCTCTCTTGAAGTTATCCTTCCAGTCGTTCCAGTTTGCGCCTTTACGTGGTTGAGGAGAAACGGGAGAGAAGGAAGGGATAAGCTCAGTTATAGCGCCTGGACTTTAACCTGGACCTTATTTACAAGCAGCTAAACAAACCTCTCTCTTAAACTTCTCCTTCCAGTCCTTCCAGTTTGCCCCTTTACGAGCTTGAGGAAGAATTGGGGTGGGGAATGATTTCAGCCAATTACATTATCGGGCGTACCGTATCTAGTACCTAACAATATTAACAATTATTTGAGCAATAGTTTTTCGCTCTTTGGTTTGTCATGAGAAATATTTTCCAGATAGCATGAATATTGACAAATTATTGCTAATATACAGGATGCCCCAAGGCATATGGATAACGACTTTTTCTCGGAAACTAAGATAGCTAGAAAAAAATCTAAAAAATACGTGTCCCCGTAGTTTTTTTTGTTAGAAATCCAAATTTAATTTGCAAATTTGTTTTGGTGCTTCTAGAAGCGAGATAGAGGTACCAACTTCATTTTTTCAAATAGGGAGGCGTGGTTTTTATTTAAGAAATAGATTCCTCTATTTTTTGTGAGCGATATTTTTCTGTGAGCTATATTTTACAAGTTATGAATGAAAACATGATTCTTATAAGAAATTTCAAAATGATAATATTATAACGTTTTTTTTTTTATTGAATAAGAAGAAAAGTACTATTTTATTCTAAATTTTACTCCTCATTAATTATAGATCTTGCTCGAACTGGTCCCCACTATTAGAGATGCTTTTTCCCGCCAATTGTACCTTATGACCAAAGATATACATCTCTAATGGTGGAGGCCAGTTCGAGCAAGATCTGTTATTAATGAGGAGTAAAATTTATAATAAAATTGTACTTTTCTTCTTATTCAATCAAAAAAAAAACGTAATTATATCATTTTGAAATTTCTTATAAGAATCATGCTTTCATTCATAACTTGAAAAAAATATCACTCACAGAAAAAAATCGTTCAAGTAAATTTTTCTTACAAAAAATAGAGGAATCTATTTTTTAAATAAAAAAACACACCTCCGCATTTGAAAAAATGAAGTTGGTGCCTGTATCTCGCTTCTCGAAGCACCAAAACAAATTTGGAAATTAAATTTGGTTTTCTAACAAAAAACAACGGGGACACGTATTTTTTAGTTTTTTTCCTACGTATCTTAGTTTCCGAAAAAAGTCGTTATCCACATACCTTGGGAGCACCCTGTATATATTCATTAGGTACATAAGTACGGCTAAATACCCTCTCTCTTGAACTTTCATGGATTTAGACTGCTACCTTTTTTTTGAGAGGAGGAAAAAATGCCTGCGCACCTTCCGACTGCGTCGGGTGTGTGGGGCCTGCCCCACTAAAAAAACCCCTCATCAAACGGGCGTAGTCTCCGACCCGGAACCGCCTCACGGCATTACTTCGGGTGGACGCCCCATAACTTCTTCTCATCTACCTGCCTACACCATGCCTTTCCAAATCTCTTCTTTTCTTTATTAAAATTGTGTGTACCGTATTCGTGATATGGTTCCAATTATTAACCTCCATTAACATCTTTTCTGATAAATTATCTGGGGAGAGCTGTCCAACGGTCTCGTGGAGGTTTGCTCTGCTTTCTCTCCATTTAACGCATTCAAAAAAAGTATGGAAAGCATCATCGGTTGTTGAATCACCGTATATGCAAGCTCCGGAGTTCCTTTTGCCTATACGTTGGAGATAGGCAGCAAAACACCCATGTCCAGAGAGAAGCTGGGTCAAATAAAATCTACTTCGCCATGCTTCCTTGAGGCCCAGATGACAAGATCAGGGATGATTCTGGCGGTCCATCTGCCACGATTTTCATCTCTCCATCGCGTCCTCCATGCTTCATTGAGCCAAACAGCAGCCTGCTTCTTGGCCTCGGAGCCTTCCAGGTCTCGCTGGTAAATATACCTAATCTGCCTTGCTCTTGCCATCAAGTCTATCGGCACAACTCCTGCAATTACTATAGCCGCTACCCCTGAGACCGTTCGGTACGCACTGGTAATCCTTAGGGCTCCACGCCTCTGAACTCTGAGCAATATTTTCTGTACCTGGCGATTTCCATCTTCTCGGCCCAAATCTCACAGCCGTACAACATAATTGAATTCACTGTGGACATCAGCAGTCTTCTTTTGGTCGAGCAGGGCCCCCTGACGTTACTCATAACTCTGCTCAACGCGGCAACTGTCCTTTCAGCTTTTGATGCTACGGTTTTGAAATGTTCTCTGAACGAAAGCCTTGAGTCAAGATGAAGACCTAAATATTTAACCGTTTTCTTGGTACTGATCACTAATGGATCGACCACCATCGGTATCTCTATCTCTATATGTCTTCTCGTGACAAGCAAAATCTCCGTCTTTTCCGTAGCAAGTTCTAGACCATGTTCGTCTAACCAACCTTTTATTCGCCGCATCACCTGGTTCAGTCTAAGTTGCGCTATGTCGATATCCCTTGCTGAAATTACAGCAATAATATCATCAGCATAACCTACTAGGTGCGTGCCGAGTGGCATTTCCATTCGAAGTATACCATCGTACATAGCATTCCATAGCTCCGGGCCCAATACGGATCCTTGCGCAACACCACCTGTGATCTCTAACTGCCATCGACCGTCTCTAGACTCACCTATAAGCTTTCTCTTCCAGAGATAGCTGTCTATTAGCCTAAGAAGGTATTTTGGTATTCGGAATTCTCTTTCCAGAGCCTTTAGCATGTCAGGCCACCTCGCCGAGTTAAAAGCATTCCTCACGTCGAGGGTCGCTAGTAATACAATCGGCCTTGGATGTTGTCCACTTTGGGTAATCGCGCGGGCGGCACTCACTACCTCTTCAATCGCGTTTATTGTAGACCGGCCTCTTCTAAATCCATGTTGATGTTCAGAGAGGTCGCCAGCACTCCTAATCGCGTCGCATAATCGGGGTTTGATCATTCTTTCCAAAAGCTTGCCGGCTGTATCTAAAAGGCACAGTGGCCTATATGAAGAGGGTGATTTCATATCTCCCTTTCCTTTGCTTATTAGCACCAAGGTTTGTGTCTTCCAAGCCTTCGGGAAGGTACCTTCCAATAGACATCGGTTGTACACCCTCAGCATCATCTGGGGACAAACATTAGCCGCCAGTTTAAGAATCTCGGCAGGAATTCCGTCTGGTCCAGGTGCTTTATTATTCTTCAGTAAACCCACAGCATTAATCATTTCTTCTGAAGTAAACAGGGGTACAGACTCCGTGGGGTGCACTTCTTGCAAGCGAGATCTCCCAGGTCGAGTTGGAAACAGTTTAGTGACAATATCCTTCGTCTGACTAGCGCCCAATTTTGGGGTCGGCTTCTGATTACCAAATTTGCGCATTGCAAGTACCTTCGGGAAGGTACCTTCCAATAGACATCGGTTGTACACCCTCAGCATCATCTGGGGACAAACATTAGCCGCCAGTTTAAGAATCTCGGTAGACTGATACCTTCAAGTCAACTATAATGGTGGTAATGCCTAAAGGGAACTGCAAGTTTTAGCTTCCTACGACTTTTTGTTTTTGAGTTACACATACACACAAAGTTCATTCGCTGTAGACATTTTATTCGAACTCAGGTTTAAAAATGGTTATCTAAAGATTAGGCACTCATTTTTCGGTTCAAGTGGAAAGTGCGTTTTTAAGAAATTATTTTATAGTTTTTTCAAGGTACACTCAAGACAAAGTTTTAACTTTTCTCTGAACTTTGTATATTTATTATATTTATAGTCTTGTTAAGGTATACGCCTTGAGACGAAATCGCTTGAGACTATTCTTATGAGACATTTCTTCAAAATTTTATCAAAAATAGCATTTGAGTTATTTTTAGTTAAATTTCGAACACTAACTATTTATGCTTATTATCAAATATTATTTGAAACATTTCCCTGGAAAATTAATTTCCAGAATTCTGGAAAAGCTACAAAATATGTTTGGAGAAAATTAGTAAGCTTCTAATTGGAATTAACCACCTACTTATTATTATTCTAACAAAGTTTTGTTGCTTAAGGTATTTTATAAATAACTAATAATGTTTTTAATAAATAGAATTAATCGCAGATAAGAATGACGCATGTTATTATAAGCAAATATTAGATTTAACATATTGAGTTATAGGTAAGTTTAAATATATCCCGTGTATAATGTGATTAAGCGTATTATCTATGCAAGGGAATCATGGTTAAGATTGGCTCAGTAAACTGATAATATATAAAACCAATTATATATTCTCATGGAATAATTAGTCTACAATATCAAATTAATATTTAATTAATTTCATTAGCATAGAAAATACAAATCTGAATTATGAATTAAATCAAAATATTTTTGATTATAATATTTTATTGCTTCTTAGCCTAATGTAGTTTTTCAGCTCTAAGAAATTCTATTTACTTACCCGGAAAAATATCAAATAAAGGTGAAAAGGCCTCTTACGTTTAGTTAATATAAGAATATTGGAAGAAAATCATAAGGGCGTTATCAAGAAAAAAGAAAAACAATTACAATAAATCGCACCTTAAATTAACGAATTTAATCAGAGTTCTCGAGTTAATGAATTTCTTCTTTTTTTTTTCTTTTTTTTTGAGATTTTTTGTTAAGACAAACCCACGCGCACGTAGACAATTACACGTTCAAAGATACCATTCATTAAAAACATTTTTTTCTTACATAGGCGCCTACCCCGCAAGGTGTATCTGTTGCATGCAGTTACTTGGGGAATAGCGACCCCACGGGTTACCACAGCTCAGTACTCCATGCACTTCTTCAAAACAGTGCATGATACATTCTAAAACTACATATATTCTACTACTCTTTACAGACAAGGAAAAACACCGTACACAAACTAGGGTCTCCTAAACCATTGGCAGGTAGTCATCTGAATGTAGTTACATTTATATGGACTGTTTAGGATGGATTGTTCGGAAGAGAAATACTTCGGTTAAGAAAATTTAGACTCAGAATTAGAATGATGCAGGGGGGGACCAAGACCCAGGCACTGCAGCCTCCCATTGAGGCTTATTGTGCCAACCCCTCAAACCTAGTAGTGGAAGCCCCCCTCTTCATGAGGTCCAAAACCTTCCCCACCAGTCCCTCCTGGAGCACGATTTCCTCCGGTCTCAGCGTGCCGAAGATCTCGTACCTCAGTCTGCCGATTGCGACGCAATCAAACAACAGGTGAGAGGCCGTCTCCTCCTCCTCCTGACACAGTCTGCACAAGGGCTCTACATCCACCAACCCCACCTTGTGTAGATGTTTTTTGAACCTGCCATGCCCAGTAAACAGGCCCGTTATCAGAGAAATCTGATACCTGCTTAGACCCAGGATGTATCTGGTCCTTCTTCCACACAGCTCCTGGCATGACCATTTTGCCGTGCTTCGCCTCAGTACTCAGCCTCCAGTATCGGTTATGTTCCCTCCGAGTCCAGTCTCTCAGAGCCGCTCTCACCATACTTTTGGCCACCCCTAGAGCAGGTTCCGGCCCAAGAAAGGGAGTATTCGCTCCCTCCTGGCCAGTTGGTCGGCTTTTTTCATTTCCCATGATCCCCTTATGCCCCGGCACCTATACTAGCCCCTTAGACAAACACCGTACACAAACTAGGGTCTCCGTCCCTAATTTATTGGCCTAAACCATTGGCAGGTAGTCATCTGAATGTAGTTACATTTATATGGACGGTTTAGGATGGATTGTTCGGAATAATGCCTCCAGGGAGTCTCTACACTCCCTGACCAAAGGGGAGGTGATTCTGAACGCCCAAAGAGCATTCAGCGCATCCTGGCTGTCCGAGAAGATGCATATCTCTCTATTTCTAGAGTCCATACGCAGGTTCTCCTCAGCACAGATCTTTATTGCATAAACTTCAGCCTGGAACACTGTGGAGTAACCGCCGAGAGGCCTCGCAATGTGTACCTCCGGCTTGATCCCATAAATCCCGGCTCCAGTTCCGCAGGCCATTTTAGACCCATCCGTAAACCAGGATCCCCCAATCCGGCCCCGTTTCTCCCAGCTTTTAGCCCGCTCCGACCGTGACAAAATTTAGACTTAATGAACACTGTATATATTAAGTGCTAAATGATAAACACAACAAGGACTTTGCACAGTGTGATATTATTCCAGAGAAAGAGTATAGCAATGTGAGAAGAGAGTGACAGACTGACTGGCAGAGTGAAAGTACCGACAACATACATTGTTTCAAATAATCATTGAATTACTCTTTAGAATTACAAGCTCTTATTTGTAGACGGCTGAAATAACTCTCTCTCTTGAAGTTATCCTTCCAGTCGTTCCAGTTTGCGCCTTTACGAGGTTGAGGAGAAACGGGAGAGAAGGAAGGGATAAGCTCAATGATAGCGCCTGGACTACCAACACAGAGGTCGTGTACGAATCCAGCGTGCTGCCTTTAGATTTTCTCTTCCTAGAGACTCTGCAACTCATTGATCACTGGCCGGTGATAGGCAGTGTTGTGTGTAGCTAGAAAACACTACTTAGAGGCCGGCAGTGCACTGAAAAGGCTCCGGCGGGGCGCTATAGATCTTTCAGGTCGCCTTGCAATAATCCCCTACAACAATCTACATAGGCAAGCATATATTTCTAGTAAAAACTGAATTTTATAAAATTGTATTTAAAAAAAAAACCGTAGTATCATCTACTTCTCGTTATAAACAGTTAAAGAAAGTAAGCAAAGGATAATTGTAGTCAGCTTCAATAAGAGATGGTGGATAATAGGGGTAGACCCACGTTAAATTTGTCAAGCTATGGCCACTTCACATCATCCAATCGCATGTCTAGTTGAATCTTTAAGCAGTGAATTGATGACACGAACATTTATTCTTATTATTTATTCATAATCAATATTACTAAAATTCTGTCGCTTTTGTTTAGCCCAACTATCTACGGGGTTCCGGATATGCCGCCTGTTACAGAAGGGGAATTAAATTAAAAAACGAAGGGCACGTCGTTATTGTTAACTCAAAATTTAATGACAGACAATAAATGTTGTAAAGAACGTTATTACTTTTTTTTTAAAAAAAAAAGGAAAATAACAATAACAAAATCTTGGACATATCTAACAATATTGATTCGTAATAACTAAAGTAGAACATTCTATTCTCTTAATGGGAATTGTTAGCTTTCATGTGGATTTGAAAGATAGATAGAAATGGGAACATTTTAAAGGAAAAGAAAACAAACACAGAACTCCCGTGTGTCCTCAATCATACACACGCCTTGCACCATACACACCCACATCCAACATTCACCAGTTTCAAATCAATAACCTGGTTTATCTACTCCTTTAAATAGGGCACCTTCAGTAAACCCATCAAATGTTGTCTCCGGTTTTTTTTACTTTTTTTATCAGTTTTTATGCGCAGTACCACACTTTCTTCTAACAGACAGTAGGCTTGATATTAGTTAAATTCTACTGATTAAGGTTATTAATAACTATTGGGAAATATTGAACTAAGCGATCATTTTAAACTCTCTAAATTATCGTTATAATGTTAATTATATTTTAAAATACAATTAAAATCTTTCTTCTTTTTAGTAAAACTTTAAATTATTACAGATAATTGGTTATTTTTAATTCTATAAAAGGAAGTATTGTGATCAGATTTTCGAAATGATTTTTACCCCGGAAATACATGTTTTGAGGTCCTCTGAGTCCCAAAAAAGTGGTTTTTAGCAAATGGTCTTTGTGTGTATGTGTATGTGAACAGCATGGCTCCAAAATGAAAAACCGTAGAAAGTTGAAACTTTATATTCCGTTTAGGTATCACCATGGCATCTGACGGTATCTGACAAAATTCCTCAACCGAAAGTACCACTTTACTTCAGGATGCGTGTTGTCACACTGTCTGAAAAACGCATCCTGAAGATGGGCGAACGAACGCCCGAAACCGGTCAATGACCACAAAATGAAGCAGGCTACCACGGAAAATGTCTCTGATGCTTTCCAGCTCTGCGAAACCAACCACCACAACAAATACCACTTTACTTGTTTTTTTTTTACTTTTTTGCGTTTTTTCTCAAAACTGGCTCCGACGATTTTCTTTAAACTTGTTATATGAACTAGACATACAAAGAGCTGCAACTTTTATTTGAAATGTTTCTCTGGGAAAATTCATTTAAGGGCAGTTATCGGGGAGGGGGGTGAGGTTAGGTTTTTATTTAAAGTGCTATTTCAGTTTATCAAACAATTCCATCACCTAAATAATGTTAATTAGAATTGAATATGTTATCGAAATTCCGAGTATCAAAAAAATCGGATAACCGGTAGTGCTTTTACATTGCCACTTTAGTAAATGATTTTTTTTCACTTTTCGCGATTTTCTCAAAAATGTCTCCGACGATTTCCTTGAAACTTCCTATATAAACTAAACATGCAAAGATCTACAACTTTTATTTTATAGCATTTCTCTGGGAAAATTCTTTTAAGGGCACTGTTAGGGGAGGGGTAGGGTTAGATTTTCATCTAAAGTGCTATCCTAGTTGATTATACAATTCTATCATCCAAACATAATTAGTTAGAAATAAATGGATGGCTGAAATTCCAAGTTTCAAGAAAATTAGTAAACCGGAAGTGCGCGTTTACTGAACAGTTTTTTCAGTTTTCGACGAATTTCATTAAATTTGGTACACAAACTATAAAATTTGTCAATTCTAATTTTGAGAACTGGAGTAAGAGAAAGTTGTGTTAGTGTTTCACACCAGATTTTTTTACTGTCTATGAAGACTTTCCAACTACACACAAATACAAAAGTGAAGATAAGTACAGAGAACAATAAACGGGTAGGAAAAACTGGTTATCAAATGGAGAGCCTTGGTTGCTAAACCCAAATCAATGTGGTATCTTTATAGAAGTTTTTTAATTGTCGGGTTAAGTGAAGGCAAGAAGGCGAGGGATTAGCGGATGTTTTAATCTTTGGGATGGTTGTTTTGGGATAGTGAGAGAGGAAAAGAAACTTTGGATAGAGGGTTGGGATAGCTGATGAGGGGGGCGGGGGTGGGGTCATGGAGTTTTTTATAACGGGATTTTATTAGCTAATGAACAGAAGGGATGTTAAAGGTTTAGAGGTTGGTATCATAGAAGGAGCGTTGGTAAATTCTTCTGTGGATTTTTTGCTTGAAAGAATTGAAAACGATAGGAGTTGGAATGCTTGGTTGAACCCTTAAACTTCGTATCCGTATGTTAAGAGGTTTTATGCTGGGGTTTGCGGTTAAGGGGTTTTATAAGTCTAGATTGTTTTCGAGAGAAAGTTTTGAGCGTCGACCAAATCGCTAGAAAATAGATTGTAACAGTTGAGTTCCAATCTTTTTAATCTGGGTGCCATTTCCATTTGTAGAGATAAAGTCCTAAATATCAGCTTTTGAAGCCCACGAAGCCCTCAACTTGCTTCTTATCGAGGTATCTGCTGCCTCTTTTACGGTGGAAATTTCAGTCTTAACATTTGTGGACCTTCTTCCCACTGGCAAGCTGCCTTCATATATCCAATTCTTCTGGATCTTTTAAGATCTGCTGTCACAAGGAATCTGTCCATAATGTCAGAATAAAATTGTTCACTATTTTTTTCTTGCTTCTCAGTTTCTCAAATGAAAGTTTCAAATTTGGAACTGCCACAATCATCACTTCTGACACCAAATTTTTGCACAAAATTCGCCTGTGGTATCAGTGCAACTTTACTGAATTTTCTCCAAAATAGCTCCAAGTTTTAAAATCGTTATTTTTCGCACATTAACTATTATTTGAAACATTTTTCTGGAAAATTAATTTTTGAAGAGATGTGTGAGTCCTAAATGTCCCTGTCATACGCTTGAGCGATTTCCAGGAAGACACCAGAGTAGTACTGATTTCGCTCAAGAGCGGATGAGATGGCTTTAACAACGCGTCGGTACTGGTGGTGGATTGATGAATGGGAGGTCCGGAAAACAAACTGATGATCGGGAAGGAAGTCTTAAAGGAGGGGATTAATTCGTTTTAAAGAGGAACCGTTCAAGTGATTTGCTCATAAGAGATAGCAAACTGATTGGTCTTTAGGATGAGGGAAGGTGAGTGGGCTTATTGGATTTAGGTATAAAGATAATGGGGACAAATTTTTATAAGGAAGGGAAATGGATAGTTCTGAGAACTCCATCTTGGAGATAGGTAAGCATTAGTAGTCGTGCTTTTTTGGTGAGATGACGAAAAATTAAAAATGATTTGATATCGAAGTTGTTTGCAGAGAAAGTTTCGAGAAACTGAAGGGAAATTACAAGTTCAGGGTCCTAAGTATCGGAGTATGATAGAAACACTGCATGGAAGTTTGCTTTCTCTTCTTCGGTTCTGGTTCAAGCGCCGTCATCACGAAGAGGCAGGTGCGAGAAGGTTTTATAGGAAAGTTTTTCTTTGAAAGAGAGACGTCATTAGTGGAGAGAGAGAGAGAGTGAGAGATTTGTATTTTAGTTGTCCGCTCCTACGTAAGTTCATCAGTTCGATTATAGCTACTACAACAGTTGAAAGGTTACCTTGCAGTCCAAAAAGGCCTGCGCCAATAACATTGAATGAACCTACATAGCATTTGAAGTTTAACGCGCAGAATCATCAGTTATACGGTTATGTGTGCAAATAGTGTTCCAAATTTAAACGAAATCATTGCAGCCGTTTTCGGGATTCCAAAAAACCTATTTCTATAAGATCGGTAAAGTCTGAAATGGAATTCTTCAGTTTTGAAATGCTTATATCAGAGATATTTTCCGTAATAGCCTGCAACTTTTTGTGGTCCTCGGCCGGTTTCGGGCGTTTGCCCATCATCAGAATATGCGTTTGTCAAACAGTGTAATAACCTAGACTTGCACAGAGCAAATACAGTTGATATACTGGATTTTAAAAATGTTTATTGTTATGACCTATCTAGATTAAGAGGGGTGTTGCTATCTGAATGGGAAATCATATGTATCGGTCTTTAAAAAATATAGTTCAAGTTACACATCCCCCCTTGTTGATGTTTCCATTTTTAAAAGGAAACAATTTGTCTTTAAAGCCCGAAATATGTGTTTTCCCATTTAGGTACCCCTCTTAACCTAGTTAGGTCATAATAAAAACATTTTTAAAATCTAGTGTATCAACTACTGAATTGACACTCTACAAGTCTATGTTATTACACTGTTTGACAAAAACATCCTGATGATGGGCGAACGCCAGAAACCGGTCGATGACCATAAAAAGAAGCAGGCTATCATGGAAAATATCTCTGATTCTTCTTCTATTTTTGATCGAGACGTCCTTGGTCCGCTCAATCCCCAGTTAGACTACTGAGTCGCAACGATGGGTTGTGGGTGAATGGGCACTGCCCCTATATACTTCTCATATCCATCCTCATGCTATCCATTCACCTTATTTTGGTAAGTCTCCATGACTATTGCATAACGTTCCCAGAAATATACTCATGGCCATACCATTTCAATCTCAGACACTTTATGCAGGGAGACAATTAAAGGGCGTACTTTCCCTAATTTTACCTACTTCTCCAGCTACATTCTTCTATATCAATCCAAAGATGCTCTAACTTTCTCAGGAAACCTTGTTTGGCATCAATATTTTACTGCTATCACGGAAGCAGGCTGCCACATTCATTATTCTTCATTATTTCTTCACTTGGCCTAAAGTACATACTATTTCTGTACCTGAAATAGTACATAAATAATATAATATATATATGTATATATATAATAAATAAGTACATAAATGTAACGTAGTGTATAAACTAAAGTTAGTTTAGGGAAGGGATTAGCTCAGTGGTAGCGCGCTGGACTAGTAACGCGGAGATCACGGGTTCGAATCCAGCCGTGCTACCCTTAGATTTTCTCTTCCTAGGAGCCCCGCTACGCTCACGTATCCGGTGGATGACAGTGTTCGTCCCTTCTTAACGTTAGAACGACTGTCGCGGCGGCCGGCAGTGCACTGATAAGGTCCCGGGCGCAATGACCACAGATGTTGAGACGCCTTAAATAAAAAAAAAATTAAAAAAAAAAAAAAAAATTTAGTTTAGTCAACTAAAATGTAGAAACTAAATTTGCTCTGTGCAAATCTATGTTATCACACTGTTTGACAAACACATCCTGATGATGGGTGAACGCCCCGAATTGACCCTTGATGACCACAAAAAGAAGCAGGCTATCACGGAAAATATCTTTGATGCTTTCCAGCTCTGCGGAACCAACCACAGCTTATAATATACCTTGATATTATGACGATGTTAAAGCTGGAGTGAAGGTAGTAAGCTGGTTAAAGGTTGTATTGAAGATAGATTAAAGGAAAGTTTAATACGCTGCTACTCTCCTCCCCCTCCCCCCCAGCACAAAATGATTCAAATAAAAGTGATTGACATTTACGTATGTTGACCGTAATTGAAGATTAATATGGATATATAATTTCAAATTAAAATCATTTAAGCCATTTTTGATAAAAAAGTCACATAAAACTGGAAAACCTATTCAGTAAAGTCGCGCATTGATTGATGGACTTTGAGCAAAACCTTGTTGTCAGATGTGGTGGAGGGCAGGGGGGATCTAAATGGAATAACACCACATATAGAACATTCAAATATTTTTTCGAACTCAGGAGACCTCAAAAATGCATTTCGAATGAAAATTCGATTTCCTTATTTCTTCTTTCTCTTACGGATAACAGAAACTAAAAATAGCCTTTTTACAATTAATTATTTATTTTAATTAATCACAAATATCGCTAAAGACAAAAAGTGATAGTGTATTATTAGTTTCTCTTACTCCTAGTAAGAGGAAGTATTGTAATCGTGTCAAATTTTCGATATCGGGTTTTCACCGGAAATTTCCGTTTTGAGGTCCTCTGAGTCCAAAAAAGTGGTTTTTAGAAAATGGTCTGTGAATGTATGTATGTGAATGACGGCATAGCCAAAAACGAAAAACCATAGAAAGTTGAAACATGATATTCCGTTTAGGTGTAAACCATGGAATCTGACAGTAGGTTATCTGTCAAAATTCCTCAATCCTCAACCGGAGTATCACTTTACTAAATCGTTTTTTTTTTTTTCACTTTTTTGCAATTTTCTCAAAAATAGCTCCAACGATTTTCTTTAAACTTGGTGTATCAACTACACTTACAAAGATCTACAACTTTTATGTGAAAACATTTCTCTAGAAAAAGTTCATTTAAGGGCACTTTTGGGGAGAAGTGGGGTTAGGTTTCCTCTAAAGTGCTATCGTAGTTGATTGTACAATTCTATCATCCAAACAAAATTAATCAGAAATAAATAGATGACCAAAATTCCGAGTTTTAAGAAAATTAGTAAACGAAGTGTGCTTTTAATGAACAGTTTTTTCAGTTTTCGTTCAAATTTCATTAAATTTGGTACACAATTTATAACATTTGTCAATCATAATTTGAGAACAGAAGTAAGAGAAAGTTGTGTGAGTGTTTCACACCAGATTTTTTTTTTTTTGGAAAGTTATGCAAATCATATAAAGCATATTAATTAGGCTAGTAAAAGAAATAATCAGATTTCTATGTAGTGAATTAAAAGAGAGAGTTGTTTAATTGGCCACTTGATGGCGTTTACAGCTGGTAGAGAGATTGATTGTTTCTATTGGATAGTTCTGCATTTACTATTTGTAACAAAAAAAAAAAAAATTTCTTTTTATTAATGAATATATTAAACATCCGGTTTCACTACTTCCAACGTACATTAACATTAATCTATTATTATTTATTGAAGATTAAATTTTAGAAATGGAACAGAATAAAATTAAAATAAATTTAAAAATCTTGGGCGTTTACAATTTGAATATAATCTTCAACGCATAAATATTTGTATAAATTAAAGAAAACATGTCAATGATGTTGGTATTAAAGTTAAGACAAATTTAATAAATTACGCGTTTAATCCCAGTTTTGGATAATTTGATTAAACATTTTCTACACTATTATATAACATTCCCATAGTTAATGAACTGCTGTATTTTAGACCGCATCCAATGTTTAAGAGTCCCACTACTACTAGATCAATAGGTTGCAGATATATATATATGTACTAGTTTACTGCAGAATTGGTCTAATAATACATTTCTTTTCTATTTTTAATTTTATACGGAGTGTACTTAATATAATTATATTTGTTTATTGGTCATTTCTTCTTTCTTTTCTTTTTTTTTATGTTTACTTAAAGATACTCTTAGGTAGATACGTATTTAGTATAATCCAGAAACTTTGGTTTAATTTGATGTAAAAAATCATTTTTACTTCCTTACACCAATGTAAGGGGATGTATTTTGATCGTGGCAGATTTTCGAATTTGGTTTTCATAAAATATATATATATATTTTCCCAAGTAAGAAATTAGAAAAGGTGTCTGTGTGATGGATGCAAGAAATTATATCTATTTTAAATGAAGAAAATTATGAGAAAAATGCAAGCTCGTTGGCAAAAAGAGTACACGCAGGTAGAAGAGTACTGTTACAGGAAGAGTTCATGAACCTTGTTAGCAATTGTCTACCCCTTCTTCTCACAGGGGAAGATTTGAACGAACAATTAAAAGGCATTCCTTCAAGGACAGTCTGAAACAGACATTTTCTACCAGAACATTGCTTCAGGAATCGCCGCTCTCTTAAACTCAGTGCCAGTGATAGAGATTAACATTTATTCTAGATTAACAAATTGATTTTATTAAGCATATAATTGTGATATAAATTGTAAAGTAATTTAAATCTCTTTAAAGATTAATATATTTAATTTTATCTAACCATTGTTTTCTTAATTATTTCTTATTACTTATCTTCTCCTTGAACATACACACAAACCCTTTACTAAACCGCTCACGCCACAATCTACTACACTACAACACATCATACCAAAAACATTTCATCTGTGTTTGCTGTGTTTATATTGTATATATTTTATGATAGAGCACATGGCTATAAACCATATCTACTGCGATCTGAAAGATTTATTGTGATTCCCTTCGATGTCGTGTGTTTGTAGTCGCCCCTGTACAATGTATAATTGTAAGTGGTATAGGTTGGGGTTCCTTGGCAATGAAAGGGTGGACGCCCTGGCAGGAGAGGGCTCGAAGGATAACTTCATAGGCCCCCGAGCCCTTCTGCGGGTTGCCCAGGAGCCTGATTCAAGCTTCTATCAAGGAATGAATAGAAGACCAAAGTCTGCAATGGTGGGAAAGAACACCAAGGCAGAAGAAGCAGGAATTACCTAAATTTACCAGGGACCTATTGAGCCATAGCCTAAGGAATATAAGGCTAATAGTGAGCCTATTAGCAGAGAATTGTTGGCTGCTACTTGCATATAATACAGTATGCCGATTCTGCAGTACCGAGGATAAAACCCCGGTACACATCCTTTGTGAGTGTACCGGTCTGATGAGGACATTTTTTTCAACTGGGGACAAGCAATCCCAAAGCTACGAGCTTTATGACAGAGTCACTTTCAGCTTTGCTAGTCCTGATTAAGTGGCGAAGGATGTGCTATGATTTAAGGGGATCAACAATAGACTTTTTAATGCAGGTCGCAGTGGAATGAGGCTGTCCCACCCAGGCTGTCAATCTAATCTAAGTGATATAGGTTTGTGTGTGTGCATGTTTGTCTGTGGTAGTGGTGAACTACTGTGTGCTTGTGGTTACGCTAAACTCAAATAGTTACACAGATCAAACCACCTTTGAAGGCCAATATGTATTGTTTGAAGTGTCAATGTAAGTGTTCTTCATAATATTAGAATGGAATTTGAGATTGAAACGCCAAAATCCCTGGAAAAAAAAGGTGTGTAATATTATATTATCTTTAGCGCTAATTCCAAGTCTGACGAAAATATCCCAGATAAAACTGTGAGAATTTCCATAAAAGAAATTCATATGAGTGTTTCACAGCCTTCTCTTTTCCCTTTTTATTTTGCCAACACTCGATTAAATAAATAAGTTAATGATAAAGTTACCTTTGTTGGAATATTATTTATTTAATTATTCATTGGACAATGGAATTTTAAATTGGAAGATATAAGTTAATATTTATTATCTTTCTATAGTTTATACAGATATATATATATATTGAAACGGAGTTAGTAAACTAACCTGGGTAAGTGTAATATGAAAAGAAACAATAATAACTCTCCAGGGAGCAATCTTCTTGAACATGACGGTTGTCATAGGGGAGCAAGTGGCCACCAGTACCCATCTTTTCTATCTATTGCCCTTAGGGTTAACAGATGCTATATTTTTTTTTCTATACTAGGTTATTATATATATATATATATAAATTGTATCTCTTTATTTTCAAGTTTCAATAAGTTTCGTTATATGATATAATATTGCAATGTAGGAGATTTTAGAACACAAATATATATATATATTGCTAAAACAAATATTAGATATTGCCTTAAATGAATTATTATAAAGAGATGGAGTAATTACATGACAAACATTTGGCGCCACTAGATAATTTAATTCGGGATCAGATTTAATATGAAATAATTAAATTAGGGATAATCGAATGAAAATTTATTTTTGGTAAAATACACACGAATTAGTTATATAAATTTATTGTACTCGTAATTAATAATTATCTGAAGGGTTTATTAGTTCATTATAAATCCAATCATTAATCGTAGAAAAATAAATAAATAAATAAATCTAATGTGAAACACTCACACAACTTTCTCTTACTCCAGTTTTCAATTGGCAAGCTTTATTGTTAGTGTACCAAAACTTACTGAAATTCGTCGGTGTTATTATGGAGAAAATCGCAAAAATTGAAAAAAAAAAGTAAAAACTCATTTTACTAAGTATAAAAACTCGGAATTTTGGGAATCTATTTATTTCTAATTAATTTTGTTTAGATGGCAAAATCGTATAATCAACAATGATAGATAGCACTTTAGAGAAAAAACATAACCCCATTTCTCCACCAAAAAGCCCCCTTAAATAACTTTACCAGAAGAAATGATTCAAATAAAAGTTGTAGCTTTTTATATGTACAGTTGGTATGGTAAGTTTAAAGTAAAATAATTGGAGCTGTTTTAGAGAAAATTGCTGAAAAGCTGGAAAAATACTTCTCAGTAAAAAACGCACTTCCGCTTATTCGATTTTTTTTTTTTTTAACTCTGAATTTCAACAACATATTTAATTCCAATTAATATTATTTAGATGTAGAACAAACAAAAGTTCCATGCTCTTGCACAGTAGACTTTGGAAAATAGCCATAACTTTGTTTATGACGGAAGGGAATAGCTAAGTGGTTAGCGTGTTGGACTCCCACGTGGAGATCCCAGGTTCGAGTCCAGCTGTGATACCCTTAGCTTTTTTTCTTCCTAAGAGCCTCTACAGCTCACTGTCCGGAGATGGACAAGTGTTATCTGTAAGGAGAGAACATTGCCCGGAGGCCGGCTGTACGCTGAGAAGGCTCCGGGCGCCGATGACCATAGATGTTGGACGCGCCTTAAATATAAAAAAACAGAAACAAAAAAACTTTGATTATAAAAATGTTAAAATATTAGAGAAAGAATCTAATAAATTTAAAATGGCCCAAATAAAGTGATATCCAAATAGTTATAATAATAAAAAATCTGAAATTTCTAATCTAATCCGTGCAATATAGTGAAATTTGATTGGATAATATCATATATTCTGAGGTTATATTTTTGTTATTTTTTTCTAGACTTTGGGTGTGTATAAGGTTATTTTATATATTTGTTTTTTTTTTTTTTTTTTTTTTTTTATCTCTTTCCTCTTACTCCTAGTAAGAGGAAGTATTGTAACGTGTCCAAATTTTCGTTATCAAGTTTTCACCGGAAATTCCGTTTTTGATTCACCTGAAGTCGCACAAAAGTGTTTTGGGAGCAAATGGTCTGTGTGGTGTGTGTGTGTGGTGTGTGTATGTTATTTGAACCACAATCGCTCAAAACGAAAAAACCATAGAAAAGTTGAAACTTTGATGATTCCGTTTAGTTATCACATGGGACTTTTGACCGTCCTTTTTACCTGTGCAAATTCCTCAACCGGAAATTATGGTAAATTTTATTAGATTTTTTTGTTATTTACGTTTTGCGTTTTCTCTCAAACTGGCTCCGACATTACGCTAACTTGTTATATCAACTACAACATACCAATAAGCTGACAACTTCATTTGAAACATGTCCTCATGAAAAATTCCCATTTAAAGGACAGTTATGAGGTAGGGGTTTCATGGGTGGGGTTAGGTTTCCATCTAAAGTGCTATTTCAGTTTTATTAGACAATTGTGCCATCCAAATAATGTTAATTTGAATTAAATATGTTGTTGAAATTCCGAGTTTGAAAAAAATCGGATAACCGGAAGTGCGTTTACTTTACCACTTTACCAAATGATTCATTCACTTTTTCGCAATTTTCTCAAAAATGGCTCTGACGATTTTTTTGAAACTTCGTATATA